>NW_010581664.1:780404-808058 GCF_000705375.1 Tinamus guttatus | reverse complement strand
AAGGAGGCAGCATCTTCCTCTAAGTAAACACTCTCAGTTAGGAGATGACTATTGGGAATTGTAAGGAATTTGAAACAAAGGATTCCACAAGTTATAATTATTTCAGTTATGGAGGAAATATATCTTTAAAAAAAATGTGTGAGGGAATGGTTTTCTACATGATTTTCATTACTAATATTTTTTTTTCTGTCAACATGCCTAATGGTCCAGACTCTACTAACAATAAAAAAAAAATAGGAACAACAGAGTTTTAAGCTTTCATGTTAATGCAAGTAAGGCCTAAACAGTTTATTAGCATAGTGTCATGCCAACACGCTTTATACATCTACTATACATGACACCTGTGGAGTATAGCCAACAATCAAAAGTGCTCTTAAGGATTATGTTCTCCTAATGAAGTAGACAGACGTATATATGCATATACACACAAGGTATACACCTCTATAAAGATTTCTTTCACTATTTATTAAAATAGGAAATGAAGGTGTAAAGGTTATCACTTTTCACCTTATAGTTATAAGCAGCAACAAAGACAGTCGTTTATATCACTGTCTTCCAGACCTTGAATATTTTTTGTAGTAAAGCCTAGCAGACAGATGGAAACTCATGTACTCTATGGCTCTATTTAGAGATTTCAAAAATTGCACTCATTCCTAATTATAGTTACAAAACATTTTGAGAATTTTCTGTAACAACATAAAAGAAGAAAGCACAACATAGGTGAATGAAGATCAACTGTAAGGAATGGCCTTTGTGAGCTTCGATGATTATTATCTTGTTGACTATATGGTTTTATTTTTTTCCTTGAGAAAACCCTTTCTTTTGTACTGTTCTTACATTGGACAGTATTTAAGAGGAGGAAATTCCTGTCTGTATACCGAGTGCCTGATCAGTGATACCATTTTTCGTAGCTACAGTCCACCAGCACTGTGATATTAGTAATATTAGTAGCATTTAATAGTAAAGTACTACCGGTAGTAGTAACTACCAGTTACTACCAGTACTACTGTACAGTCTAAAACAATTATATTTGTAGTGTTTAGAGAAATAGAAGCATGCAAGCTGAAAGGGAACTCTAGAGTTCATCTAGTCCAAACTCTTGCTGAAATCAGGTCAAACAATAGTGGGTTGCTCAGAGAACATGAAAAATTAAGCTGTTTTCCTGATGTAAAATTCACTAAGGCAACACAACAGAATAAACTGTCTAGAATTGTGTGCAAACTCGTGGAGATTAGTGCATAGAAAAATATAGTTTATTAGAGGGCCCCTGAGTGGGAGGGAATTTAGAGCTAGAACATGAGAATCTGAGATTGTACAGGACCTATTATGGGATGGTTAGGGGAAGAGCAAAAGGCAGGGAAAGAAAAGAACTGAGATGAATTAGGAGCAGCTAGCACAGGAAAGCAGAGAGAAAGAGGTGGAGATGAAGAGGGTGGATTATTATAAAACAGCACTGATCAGCATGTGTATGTGCCTGCACCTAGTCACCACAGTCTGTCCTATCTTTTTATGTGTTTTCTAGTGTGTGTGTTTGTGTGCATGTGTGTGTGAGATATGACAGAGACTTTAAGCAGGACTAGCTGAATAGCTGGATGAAATGCCGAGGTACCTGATTCTGGAGAGGCTTAGGGTTTGGGAGACAGATACCAGGGAGATAGAAAGTCTACAAGCCAACACCCAGAACTAGGAGAGAAGATTTTTACTTAACAACAGTCCTCAGAAACAGGGCTGGGCTATTTGTGCTGCCTGTGTTTTATGCAGATTTTTACAAATGTAGTGCTGGTCTGTGGCATGCCATGTCCATACAGAGAACATGTGTGCCAATTTGAAGAGGCACTCAGTCCTGCTGCTGGCTATAGAATCACTCTTCATCTTCTGTTTCCTCTCATTAGGTAGCTGAATACAGCAATAAAAGCTCCCCTTGGCCTTTTGCTCTTTAGGTTGAACAAAACTATCTTTCTCAGCTTTTCCTACCATGTGTGCCAACAATGGCAACAGTTAGTTTTCTCGCCCTTGGCATCTGGTCCAGTCCCATGGACATGTGCATTTCCATCTGGTAGTCCTTAGAATGGTCTACCTCTGCTCTGGGCAATGCTTCACTCCTGCAGGTTCTGTTAGTCTAATCAAAGTACTGGGATTTTAACAGAAAGAAATATGTTAAAAAAAAATGGAGGTGGGGGAGGGAAGCGGGGAGGGGATCCAAATTATACTGCAGGGGGGGATTCTATTCAGAGATCTTTATCTACATGTCTACACTTCTTTATTTTCCTCTTGAATTTTCACTCCTACTTAGATTGAAGAATCTGAACAGAAAGAAATTTACCTTTCAAACAGGCCCAAGAAGACCTCCACAAAACAGTATTTACTTCAGTATCCGGAAGTGCTACAGTATTTAAACTACAGTGCATTAGAGTAGACACAACTGCACTGGGAAACACAGTGTGAGTACTAAAACAGAGTTATCAAGTTCCTAAATGAAACACCCTTGCACCAAGATGCGCATGGAGATATTGACACAACAAACTCCAAAAATCCATTTGTATGATATTATCAAAAATGAAGGTATATGAGAAAAAAAATATTTAGCTCTATACCAAATGATCATTCCTGAATTTGTGGTTGTTAACGTCTTCTTACCAAGCAAATTAATCTATAGCAGATAAAACTGAATTTAAACAAGAAAAATGGCTATCTAAATATGGGATAGGAGATGTTCATGTGGAGAAAAAGTTTAGATTCAGGACACAGAAACTAGAAATAAATTTAAATTCAGACTATGCATACTGATAGAAAGGAAATTAATGTGTTATGGTAGGCAACAAATCTGATATTCAAACAGGTAAGTACTATATTTATATGGTATATCTTTCACTAATTCCTACATTCATAATTTGCAGAACTCACCATGATAATGGAAGAACCCTGAACCTGATGTTCTAAAGACAGAAGAATTGTAAAAATATTTTAAGATTCTTGGATTTGTACTAAAATTAATCCATCAAAGTACCCTGGACTTATGTTACCAAAATCAGAATGCTAAAAATATATGTCGTTGTTTGTTTTCTTTCTGCACAGAATGTGCAGCAAGTTTCTATACAAGTCTTCAGGATTTAATGCTCCTGCAAATTATATTGGCCATTCATAGTACACAAGGAGAGTTAAGACTGGCAAGAATTCCATTTAATTTGGGAACACTGATTTAAATAGTGAGTCTCTGTAACCCATCACATTGAAGTCTTAGACCTGTTTTCACAAGATAAAGAAGCTCTCTGAGACAATCAAATTAAAAATTTAGTTTCAAACACAACTCTTCACTGTGAAATATGGCAATTTGTTTTCCTATCCAACAACAAAAACTCTCAAAGAGGAATCAAACCCCCATCACAAATTGTCAAGCCACTAATTTAACACCTGATAAGTCACTTCTGGTCTTAGCACCTGCTCTACATTTCTAGCATTTGCATGCCAACCTTTAAAATAAAAATAATGTTCTTCTAGTAAAATTATATATCTTAAATCCCTTTAGAACATCATCTCAGGGCACTGTGCCATGGCATATTATAGCAGTTATTTTGTCTCAGTTAAATATGCATTTCTTCATTCAGTTCACATATAACCTTAAAGACTCACTGGAAAAAAAAAAAAAAAAAACCTCTACTTTAGTCTTCACTTCTTTCTTCTTCAGTATATTATACTCTTTCAGTTCCTGCATTCTCAATATCCTCTGTGTATGAAAGGATTAAATGGATTTATCCAGACTTTTATATATATATATCTTTCTCAATTCAAATTCCTTCATAAATTTGCTGTGGGGACTTCACTTTTTTATTTTATTTATTTAGTTTTTCTTTGATGTGAGTTACTATGTAAAATAAAGGCAAAGGAATTTTGAAACTGTTTCCTTGAGAGTTAGGGAGTTAAAACATATGAAAAAATTGGCATTAAGTCATGTTGTTGGAGTTTGAAATCTTAAAAATTTGAAGCCTTTTATTTTAATTTATTTTAGAGGTTTTTTTTTTTTTAGTGTAATAAATTTACTCTTCAATTTGCTTCCTAACATAGGCGATATGTTGCAATGGTGCATGCAAAGTAACATATCCACTGTATCTATCGTTCTGTATTTTGAGCTATGACTAAGTAAGTTCCCCATCACACACTGGCACCTACTGACCTTGAAATGCTTTAAGGCACCTGACACACCTACATAAGGCTGGAAGATATGACAAAAGACCTACAGAGACCCAGGTGCATCTAGGAAAGCAATATTTGTCTATGTGACATACCTTAGGGCATATTAAATGCACTAGATGTCTATATTTAGAGAGATGAGTTCTCCCTTTATTTTGGGAAGAGCTGAGATTTCTTAAGCAAATAAAATGTTTGTACATTATCCTCCTTTCAAACTGCTGACACAATCCTTTCAAAGATTATAAGGAAGGAGAACATAAAACAATAGTTTTAAGGAGATCAAAGAAACTACAGCAGTGAGGATGAGCAACTTATGCCCTGCACTTAAAGTAGTATTCACAAGTCCAAATTATAGTTTTGTTTTATTTGTGTTTTTTTTCTTTTTTTGCTGTTAAAAAACATATCAGTCAAACAATAAAATCACTCCTCATGAAGCTATAATTTCACAACACTGTAGGAATTTCATGGGGCTTCGAGTCTAATGCATATAAACAAATGTGTTGTGAAAAGCATAACAAATCAGTTTTTTTTTTTCTTTCCTTTTATTTCTTTGAAATGTCTGACAGAAGATCAAGGCAGGAAGAGATCTGCCAAAACTACCTCAAAGTAAATAAAATGTACTATATTTCAGAGATGTCTGCCACCCTTGTCATACCTGAAAGATATAAATTAATATCTATGAAAACAAAATGAGACGTTTCAAGTTTTGGAATGGCATCTGACTGACAAACTTGATTACATAATTGCATAAGATATTGTTGCTTCTATCTTTTAGTGCCAAGACTATGTTGGTCTAGAATAGATTTGCTTTTTCAGTAATCAAAATACATCAGGATGCTGAGTGATAAGTAGTAAGTGCTATGCCTAATATTTTTGAAGAAAGAGTTTTGAGAGCTAGATTAGAAAAGTGAAAAGAGAGTTATCTGGAAAAGGAATGAAGCACTCAGTTAAACATGCAGTATCATTTACGTGACACCTGTGGAGGCTCGCCTATGACAAATGGTGCTATGAGATCTGGAAAATGGCTAAGTTAGTCATTAGGCAAGAGTTTAGACAGAATATAGACAGCAGTCAAGAAAATAAGAGAATATTTCTCAATATGAATGCAGAACTCCTGCCTTGCAGGAAGGAAAACTAGATCAGAGTTTTGTGTGAAGAAATGATGTCTAAAATTATGTCTATAGTTAGCAATAAACGGTACTGTGAACATTGAAATTTAGGGAACTCTGGTTTCCCCCAGATGTGCTTTTTCTGAATAACATGGTGGGCTCTCATTGAAGGCTTTTGCATAACTGGGGTATTTTTCATTAATAAACACTGAGATTTCATTATGAAAGTGTGTGCTTGCAGCACAGACAGAATTTGAGAACTACATATTTGAAATCAATCTCACAGTAGGAATCATGGGATGGGAGAGCAGGGAGAGTTAAATGCCCATATTCAAAAGGTGCAATTCCTGGTTTTGCATAAAGGCAAGAGTTAAGCAAAAAGAGGAAAGGCCATATTCATATACTAGATTTCAGCCATGGATTTTGTAGTATAAAAACTTGATAAAGTTCTTTAGAAAAAAGGAGTGATGTAATTACGTATTCAATTCTAACTGGAAAATTAGCACTTATTCTGTAATTAAGCAATGTAGGTAAGAGTGCACTTCAGCATAATTGCAAGATAGAATGAGAAATGTCATAGGACTTGAGTTGATAAACAAGTAGCACTGACAAATCTCAAAAGATCTTTTTTTAATATGTTACCTCAGCATAATCTGAGCCCCAGAACTCCAGCTTGAAAAAATCTTAACCAGAGAGTGGTTACATGGGAGAAAATTTTGTCCTCTGCTGTCTATACCCAAAATCGTGGCGCACAACCAGTGTTTGTCCTCAAAGATTCCTGACTTCCAGCTGTTGCTTGGTTCCTATTATAGTTTGTCATTGGTTTGCCCAAACTGTACCAAATATTTATTATGGCTATCTTATAAGGTTTATAAGTTCTCTCCATCTTCAACAGAGTGATAAAGGGAGGAAAGGATGCAGAAAAATTGAAAAGGAGAATAAAGGGAAAAGCAGAAGATATGCAGAACCATAGAATTGTTGAGTCTGGAAGGGACCTCTAGATGTGACCTAGTCTAGTCAGAGCCCAGCAACCTACCCAGACAGACTTTTAGTATCTCTGAGGATGGAGAGACTTCATCATCTGTTTGGGCAACCTGCCTCAGTGTTTGACACCTTCTAAGGGTTTTTTTTTTTTTTTCTTTTTTTTTTTTTGGACTTGCAAGTGTTACTTGTTTATCAATCTTATATACTATTACATTTTCATTATCACAGATCATAGAAAAGGTTTTAATCCAATAATCTAAGTATAAAACATCTAATCTGTAAAGATTTTTTTTTCAGATGGTATTAATCTCACCTATTTTAAATACATACAGAACTACATTTGAACCTCCATTGGAAGCTACTAGGCTAAGCTTTCTTCATTTTTACTGGTGAGAAAGAGACCAGATCTGTCTTGGATATTTATTTGAGGTTAGGAGTACCATTCTTAAAAGTTCCTAATTTTCTATACTTACTGTAAAAGGACTTTAAGCAGAAAATTTAAAATGTGTATTTATGTATTCTAAGTATCAAAAGTTTGGTGAGATTTACCTCATCTTTGATGCCTCAAGTACTGTAAATCTCAGTTCAAGGAAGTAGTTTTCAACAAGCTGTCATAATAGCTGTACAAAAGTGCGCATGAAAATGGACTTCAGCTCCAGATGCAGTTAAAGCTCTGTAGCATTGATGCTTTTGTCTAATTTGGGAGTCAGTGGAGACCTAGGACCCAATATACGCATCTAATGTCATCTGACATATCTAAGATTGTCTATCGTGCACATGGGTCTGGCAGATATGATGCACGCACTCTTAGACTGGCAACCGACGGCCAAAAGGAATATTTACAAAACTACATGCAGAATATAACTGCTCAGTTATTTCATGCATCTGACCTTCAATAGCAGAGTAGAAACCTACTTTTGTTCTCTGAAGAGCTCCCTAGATTCTGATTGTATTGACTAGATTATAATCAATATCCATTGACTGTAATGTGAGTTTACCTAATTTAACACATAGCTCACACGTAGAATCTACGTTACAGAAATCCTGGTTTAAAGTACTTGAATTTGATTCTGGTTCCAACTCTACGTGATCTAACAATCCAAGGAACAAACTCTCTAAGCTGTTTGTATGAAGGAAAAATTCTGTGCTGTGATTATAGGTAAGGACCATGTAGAAATTAGGAAAGTACAATTTTTGATTATAAAGTCTTACACCACACACATTCATTAGTCACTGAGGAGAACATTGGATCTCAATGTATATCCTTTTAAATGAGAACTGACTTATTCCAAACCAATCTTATCCTGTATTGATCAAGAAATGGAAGGCCAGGTCACCAGTAAGATACTGTCTAAAACACATGAAAAAAACCACAATTATTTGCATGCATTATCAATCACTGTATATTATATCTCTGATATTTTGCAATTGCAAGTAAAAATATTCTTTCCAGCCTTTCTTATAGTGTGGAAAAATTGCTCGAAAGTGGAAATTTAGAGGAAAAACTAGGGCCTAACAGAAGTTTGGGCATTACAGAAGCTTGCTTGGGGTCATAACACACTTGCCACTTCCAGGATGGTTGGTACCTTCGGACTCCTATGCTTGTCCACGGTTCCCTAGGCAGCACAATCTGCCCTCCTTGCAGCTTCAAAGGGGATTAACGGAACATGCGAGCACCGAAAAACACCGAGCATGCGCTCTAGATTTTCAATTGACTGTACCTTTAAATGAAAGTGAGAAACTTTTTCACCAATCAATAACAATATTAAGTATGACTCTAGTCACTCAAGCTCCACCTGAATGTAAAGGAAAGTATAAAAGGTGAACTAAGGAGGAAAGGATCCATCTTAGCTCCTGGGTCAGTCGAAGGGCTGAATCCCTTTCCTCCCCTTGGGTTGGGATGCCACCTAAGGAGACTTGAGACTGACAGTCAGCTCCCATCTTCTGGGGTGAGTGATGATTGCACCTTTGCACATCAGAGCTAGCTAAAAACCCCATGCTGTAGTAGAGAATTTCCTGTACTGACTTCCAAAACCTGCTTTGTACATGTTGCATTTGACTAAACCATGCTACTCGTGAACTCAACTACTTGTTTGGAAGCCGATCAGCCCTACTGTTGACAGACTGTCAGTGAATCCGATACTGCCAGTCAGGTGTGTAGCTAACACAGTATTTGATATCTCCTTTCCTCCCTAACACCAAGGCTTTCAAATTGCAACATATAGAACTGCTTTTATTATGTGTATGTTGTTTGAAATCTTCTTGGCTGATTTTTACAGAACTTTCTTCAAAGTTCCCTGGCAGTTCAAATATCAGGTAAAAGTGTCTAATTTGCTTTACAGTGCTTTATAGTATATATTAATCTTGAAGAAAGAATAAATGTCCATCATGTGCTTTGGATTTTGCCTACAGCTATCTGACATTTTAAAACACCTTTAAAGACTGGCTGAGAAGCATCTTACTTTCCGAAAGAGAAAAAAAAAAAAAAAAGTATTTCAATAGTATTTTCATCATTCACAAAAACAGTATGACTTCTTGTGATTAGCACTCTGTAAATTATGTAAATATTCTCAATCAAAACTGACAAAAAAGTCAAGACATTAGAAAAGACTTCTGAACTTTATAATTTCATTCAGTACAGCTTGAATCATGAGATTTACATTTACTAATGTAAAACAAACTTATTTGTTTTACACCTTGTTTGTGTATGTAAGCCAGTGTCAAAAATAAATGAATAAATAAATAAATAACACAAAAGATGAAATGATGGATTTGAGAAGATGAGTAAAATAAATAGGAAGAAAAAGATGGAGAAAACCTTCAGTACATCCATCTTTTTCCTTATTAATATGTACTTAAGCTGTAGTTGCTTAAGCTGTAGCAGAAAGTTTATTTTATTACTGATATTCATAAGACTGCAATAAATATCTTTTTTTCTCTCCTCCCCACCCCCCCTCCTTTTTTCATTGGGAAAAGTGGAAGTAGTTGAAGTAGTAGGACAATCTGTTTCTGTCCCTACTTAATGGATCTTCCTGGGCAGAAGACACAGCTTCTAAAACCATTCTTTGACCATTAGTAGTCTTTTTTTTTTTTTCCCTGTTATTCCAGTCAAAGAAAATTTTCCCTGATGGAAGAAACTTCTTGCTTTTCCTGAAAAATTAGCAAGTCCCCTGACATGTCACTGTGGCAAAATTAGGTTGAAATATTTTCAAGAGAAATACTTTGTCAAAAAGAACAGTTCTGAAATAAAATATACTTTTATCTGGTATCCTATATTTTCAGAGAAAAATTTAGCATTTTCCTCCCTTTTTAACAATTTTGTATTACATCATTGTCAAATTATGAGTAAACTCTTTCTTTGTTTTTCCTGTTTTATTACTTATGTTTTGTGAGAAATATTGCTGAAAAACATAAATTGATACTTTGATATAATTTCCAAAGAGATTTTAAAGATCCTAAAAAGATCCTATATTTTCTGTTGTTTTTAAAAGATTTTTTTTCTTAAAGATGGGTTCCATTTCAATCTAAAGGGGGGAAGGTCCTCATTTTGTGTATATAATCCGAAGTATCATAAACACTGACTCCCTAGTAGGTCCTTATTTTTGAGAATTTTTGCATCTTAAATATTGTTCTGAAGGGGTATGTTCTCAAGCAAAGTATAAACCTAACAGTTTTCCCCTATCTGATGACTTGAATTTACCTTAGAGAAAAATAACAAACCACTGAAAGACAAAGAAAGCTGGTATAACATATTATTAACAACCAGTGCTGTTAACAAAGATGATTGCTTTAACCAACAGAACTCTCTCAGTATTCTTGGTCATTCTATTCAGGAAATGCCAAAAATCAAGTTTTGAAGTAATGAATGTAAATATGTGTGCATGCATAACTGCTAACATTTCCATTGCCATTATTTTTATTTTTTTTTCAAGTTAGTACAAATATATTATAATGTCTGGCTCATTACAGAGTTGGAAAATATTTCCTATGTGTACCAAAGTAGAGTTCAATAAATTTTGAAAGGTTTCATAGAAAAGTTCTCCAGCACTGTACATCAAGTCAATATAGCACTATTGCTACTTTCCTTCTAATAAATTCCCTTGTTTATTATTGAAATAAACTTGTTTCTTCCTTTTTATCATAAGAAAGTTCATTTATGGCTACTAATAAAGGACAGTTCTGTTCAAATCTCTGGCAAGTAGTATTTAAAACCTCCTTCCAAAAAAGAGTTTTTTGAAAACGTAGAAGTGAGAATAATAACAAAATATTAAATACACACTAGAAGGCTTATTGCAGTAGAATACAGCATTTTGAAAAAAAGAAAAAAAAAAAAAAACAGATCCTAGAAGAGTCAAGAAAGCTGGGATAAATGTATATTGCATTTCTTCTCCTTTGATACTTGAGCAAGCTAGAAGTTGTTAAAACACGTTGTGAGAAATATGTTCTCACATCAAGGACTAGTGAAAGAGATAAAGCAGCAAAATAGATGTTTTTGGGTACATATATCATTTGGAAAAGAGAGAAATTCTGAGATTATAAAACTATACAGTTAAGTGCTTTATCATTGAAATTTGTTTTGTAAGGATAAGCGTAAGTAAAGGGTAAATTGATAATAAGATAAATTTTTCTTTTGCTACACAATGTTAGTTACAAAAAGAGAAGAAACATAGGAAAATCAAACAGAAAGTGAGTAGTTCATGAGCTCCAGAATATATGAAAGCTAGTGAAGTCTTTTTACATGTTTTATATCTGATGATTGATCTTTGAGCATTGGCTGAAGCTCTTAACAGGTGTGTGGAATTTATAGCTCTCTGCCTTCCTTTTATATTCTCTGTAATCCAGTAATGAAAAAAAACTTCATATTTCAGTCTTTCCTTCTGTAGGGGCATTTAGGAGTGAAAATACTAGGGGCTTCTAATGTCCTAGGAAAGAGGAATGTAAGTAACTTCTGATTCTAAGCAATATCCTGCTTCAACTTACATTCTGAGGAAAGTGAAACCTCCACTTCTCCATCAAATGTGGTTGAAGTCCCAATGCGCATAATGTTGAAGTCAACAGATGACAAATGCAAACAGAAACATTCTTTGTAAGGTACCTTAGATAAACCAGACCAAAAAAAAAAAAAGAAACCCAGACCAAAATAAAAAAGGCTTTCTGTTCTGTTTCATTTGATTCTGCTAAATTTGATAAAATTCTATGCTTGTATTGGTATACATTTGTAAAGATGAATAAGAAAATGTTTGCTATTCCTAGAGGGAAAGATGAAGTGTGTCTTTTGCTCCATGGAAGGTTCATTACATATTCTCTGTTGAATTAATTTAATCTAAATATAGCTTTAGAAAAATCAGAAGATAAATCACAGCTAATATTGTAGATTTTCTCTATAGTCAATAGAAAGTATAAATAAATGGTTTCAGATTCATCCCATGTATATTGACTACCCATTATTCCCTGGAGGAACTTCTGAGGAGTTTAAAAAAAGAATTTAAAATAGATGCTTACCTTTATCAGCTGGGATGAGATTCAGTAGACATCTAGTGTCCTTTTAGGTTACCTGTGAGTATCTTGCCTAGACTACAACTGTTGCTGCAAAACACATTGGTCTTCCATATAGATATCTCATAAAAACTAAGGTTTCTCAAACCTTAATCAGATTTCAGAATAAGAATAAGAAACATAATCAAACCTCTATTAGTTTTTCCTATCTCTCTCTTTACAGAGAATATAAAGAAATAGATCTTCAAAAGCTTAGTTATTCCATACTGGTGTTGATGGCTTTAAAATGTCTCAGATAAATGATGCCCTATTATTCTTCACTGACTACACAGCAAGTCAGGACACACAGCTCAGGAATTGGCAGCTGTTTTGTGGCCATCATAAAGCAGATGAGTGGATCCCATCTCTTTGGGGATCTTTTAGATATGTATATATCTATATCTATCTTTCTAGCACAAATGAACTTAACTTTTATCAAAAGTTCCATTGTGTCAAACTAGCAAAGTTTTCAGTCCTACAGATGAGGCTTCTGGTACTCTTACATATTCTGATCCCAAATAGAAGGTAGAATTACCTACCATTCAGCATCTGACAGATCAAGATGAGATTAAATACTCATTTAAGAATAGGGGAAAGAGAGGACAAAATGATCTATTATCATCAAGGTATTATGAGAAGCAGGTGCAAATTTCTTTGAAGAGATTAGATAAAGATACCAAATTATATGCCTGTATACTTGGCAGTGCTTTCACAGCTACTTAATGTGATGCCTGACTGTGTGCTACTCTGCAGTACTGCACAGCTAGACCAAGTAATTGTTACTTTATCTGCTGTTAGTTTTACGATGTGCTCTTGACCTTTTTTGGGGTGTTTTTAAATAATAAAAGTTTAACAACCAAATCCTTGTTGCTAGTAATGGATTCCAAATAATCCAAGCAAATCATCTATACTAAAGATGCTTAGGTTTGGAATTTATCTTTGAAAAGAGGTGGGAAACTTCGGTTTGAAGGAATGATGGGTGTCTGAGTATAATTCAGTTTCGTAAAGCTAAGGTGAGCAATGTCAGGTGAGGCTTGTAGGTTATTCAAGATATATATCAGGCTGGCAGTCAGTACCTGTTTCTTTTAGGAGATAGGGCTGAAGGTGGACACCTTACACCTTACACCAGCTAAAATAGCCCTGATTAATCCCACTAGTAAACAATCAGCCACCAATGCGACTTCAAACTACGGACCATTACTCTTTCAACCTGATGGTCATCAGTTTTCCACCCAGCTGGCAATCTATCCATCCAATCCAATTTTCAATTTTACCTCAAATATATAATGAGACGTCACATTAAAAGCCTTGTTACAAACCCAGTTATTTCAGTTGACTGGCCTAGGGTGAAACTGTTCTGGTTCTTGCCAATCACCTTTTGTCCTTCATATGGCTAGAAATGGCTCCATAATTTTCCTGGGGATTGAGCAGAGGCCAACTGTCTTGCAGTTGCCTAGATCATCCTTTTACTCTTTTTAGAGATGGGAATGACATTCAGACATCTCTTGGGGCTTTATACCAGTCACAAGGGCTCTTCTCCAATTGTCAATTCCTTCAAAGACAATATATATTGACCTCCCAGTGCCATCCGTCAGCTCCCTCAGCACCTTCTAATGTGTCCCACTGGTCTCTTGGAATTGTCTCTGGGAGTCTCTTGGAGATGTGTTTTGCTGAAGCAGTCTTCAGCAAGTCTTCCTCTTATATGAATAGTACTTCACTCCCCAAAGTCTTTCATTAAGATAAGAAACCTAAGAGAAGTTACCAATAAAAAACTGAGGCAAAAACATCAGTGCATGCTTCAGTTTCTCCCATGTCCTTCATCCCTAGGATTCCCTCCCTCACTGATTAGGACCCCACACTTCCTTCAACAAATTCTCATTTTTCTGTGTCAATGTTTCAATATAAGCCCTTCCTGCTTCCCTTCAGATTTCTCATTTCGGTTCCAGTGAGCTTTGGCTTTCCTGATCCTGTCTTCCCATACCTGAATAATTCTTTGGTATTTCTCCTCTATAGCCTAACTGGGATGCTAAACCCAATACATCAGCCTAGCTGGTTCATTGAAATTCATACCTATTCAGTTTTTATAGTCATTGCAGTCAATCTTCATATTAAAGAAAGAGCTTAGTTAAAGAATCTGTGTTTTCCAGATTTAATGCAAGAGACTTAACTACTTTGCTACACTATTAAATTATATGCAATTTAAGATATAGGTATTAATAGAATATGAGTGTATGTGAAGTTGCATTAAACTGTAAATGTTTCATGTGTGTAGCAATATAATTGCAATTAATGCAGATATTTAACAAGTTGATGTACATTGATATGATAATGATATTTATGCCATATTCCGTATGTTGCTATACAGTAGGAGATTTCAGAAAATGTTTTTATAATTTCTGCATGAAGAACAATATTTTTACTTCTAAATTTGAATAAAAGTAACATGACTTGGGATATATTAAAAAAAAGACTATCTAATGTTTTCAAAAACTATGTGATATGAAAACAATTGCAAACAATTGCAACCTAGGAAAACAAATGTTTTAAAAATATAATGTAAGGATTCATATTTATCGTGCAGCTTGACTGCAGTTAATGACAACACTTGCATTAGTGTAATGAGCATAATTTCACTTCCTGTCAAGCAAAGAAACAAATTATGATTTTTAGTGTGTTAAGATAGGCTCTCTTTTGCCACTTGTTTGATATAAGCAGTTAAAAAGTATAATCTTAATGCATTTGACAAATGGCAGTGTTCTTTTCTGATAGTGATCCCTATTAGATATTTATGAGATGTTATAAAATTACAGCTAAAATAATCAAAATCTATACATGGAGTTTTTTTTTTTTTTTAAATCCTAATTCACCAAAAATCTTTCAATGTGTATCTCACATTTCTGCCAATTTTTTAGGCAGAAAATGTTATATCAACATCAGAAGACTTCTGGAATTACTTGTCATGTGATGAATATATCTATCTGGGGAAATGTGCAGATGGTTGAAATCCTTATTGTACCCATTAACCACATAAATGAAAGCCAATTAGAAACAGGAATTAATGCTGTATACAGCAGATGGTAAATTAGGCAGTTCTGGTTCAGAATCTGTAAAACTTCTCGTGTTTATCTGATCAAGTTCTTTCTAAAACAGGCCCATGACAGAAATAAGACCAATGCAACAATGAATAAAATTAATCATAGGTTAAATATATATATATATATATATATATATACAGGTTGTATATATATATATATATATATATATATAGTTTATATATATATATATATATAGTTTATACACATTGTCAATGTGCTTAATTCTCTCAGAAATGATATACTGAAAGTGACAAAGGTTCAAGGCAGACTTGAAAATTATTCAAGCTGGGGAATGGTTACTTAGTAGGAATTACCAGTGCATTAGGACTCTTCACATTGAAAAAGGGATAACTTGGGGAAGGAGGTATGATAGATGTCTGTGGAATCAACCACTATGCAAAAGGCAGAAAAGGGTGGACAAGAATTAGCGACTGTCAGAAGAAATGAAGTTCAAAACAGACAATAAAGAAATGATTATTCATGTGCTCTGATTAGGTCTCAGATGTTTTCCAGCTTGCCAGGTGAACTGGCATGCCATATCATGTCCTGTCATGTTGTGGCCTGTCATGTCCCATTGTCACGCTGGTCTAGGTTCCCCAGGAGATGACCAGAAGCCAGATACCAACTGATCAGAAATCAGTTAAAGACTGAATTTGCAGGCTGTTTTCAGACATAGAATCAAACATTTGGCCAGAAGTTAGAAGCAAGAAGTTAGCAAAAGGAACTAAACCAACCAATCTGGGTTTAAAGAAACAACAACATAAGAATTTAAAACAAAAACAAGCCAAAATAGACCTAGAAAGTACTTCTGTATACTATGCATTATATAATTTAATAGATTTCTTAAATATGCTCAATAGTCAGCTATAGTGATAGTTTAGATAGCTAAGCAGTCCCAACCTGGTGCACCTTTCAGTAACATTTATTAGATATGTAGATGCAGATCTGTTTTATTCTGTGGCTTCATCTCAGTGTTTCAGGACTCTCCCAGAAAGTGTACACCTCAATAGACTCTGTTAATAGAGGAGGGTCTAAAAGTCCTTTTAGTCTCATTTCCTTTTGCTTTCCTTCTATAGGAATTACTGCACTGCATTATATAATATTGTATTGCATTATATAACTACATATAATCAAAGCAGCATTTGTCAGTGGTTAATGGTTGTGCATGTGTTTGGAATATTTTTTAATTGTTTATTTTTATTTTCTCTGCATAAGCCTAGCAAACAAGGGCCTAATTTCTTTCACAGGCTCCTAACACCAGCAGAAGTACTAGTTGGCAACCTGCTAGATAAGTCATGATAACTGAATTATCTTCTTTCAGAAGCTATGATCACTGGCTCTTGAATTCTGCAGCTTCAGTCCTTCACCGTGTAAAGTGATTCCTTTGAGGTCCTGATCTTCCAAAGGTATGTTTAAAAGTGAAGTGAGTGAGCTTGCATTTGATTGTGTAGACTATAATTGAATCACATATATGGTAAATATTCCATGTTTCTTTTTTTAATCGAAAAAAAATCTCCTCATAAACAAGTAAATAATAATAATAACAAAAATAAAAAAAAATAATGCTGTAGGAGTAGTTTTAACAATCCTAAATGGATTAAAGTTATCAATTACTGCATGTAGACTTTAAGCACTGAAATTGTCATCCTGAGGCTTTACATATTGATTCTTCATTGCTGCTAATTCCTTACTTTCAGGGAAAAATCATTGAGTCTCTCGGCCGAAATTGTTTTTTCTTTACATTACCGTGATAGTTTTTGAGACAGGATCTTAATCCACTTTCACATTGTAGTAGTACTTAAGCTGAAAATCCAAATAAAGTCCTTGGAAAAACACATCAAAATAAGTTCCAAATCATGGCTCCCACAAAGATTAATTTACTATTGAATTTTTAATATAGTAAATTAATGTTAATGAGTTACAAAACCAGAATAAGTCTTTCCATAGCACAGTTTTTGCTTAATCTGAAGTCATTTTACCATCAAGTCAATAATAACAGTTAACCATCTGCAGTCTATCAGGTTGTTACTGTTGGTACAAGTGATCCATCCTGTTCTCCTGTCTCCCAGTATAAGAAGTGGTCTATGGTTTTTCCAAGCCTGAAGGTCCATGTTCCAAATGAGAACTGAAAACTATTAAATTTTTATTTATTGTTTTATTTCATTTTATTTATTTATTTATACAAAAGAAAATCAATGGTCTATTTCCTTTATTATTTTCATTCTTAGCTGATGTCAACTGTTATTCTGTTTCAGTTTTTCCCCTTAGGAACTATTACCTAAAGCCAGGATTTTTCACAATTATAAACATTCATTTCAGTTATCCCTAACAACAGAGCCATCTTAAGTGACTAGCCTGGCATTGTTGAGTGTAATTTGATATGAATTTTTTCTGTATTTAGAGAAGAACAGAGAAATATCTGATTCATCCACATCCTATGTCAGCTAGCAAGAGGAGTTCTATGCCTTACCTGAAACACTCTTACATTACACATCTAGACAATGAATATTTTCTGCCTCCATAGTAAGAATAGGTTCCGTCTCCTATGAAAAGAAATTCACATTTCATGTGCTTATATATTAGGGTTTGAGGGAGAGGAGAGGGAAGTACAGTCTCGATTATCCCACATTCTTTGCAGAGCAGTCTTGGAGTGTATGAACAGGAGGCTGTCCCAAGGATACCAAACCGGAAGATGTGTTCTTTCCTAATGAACTACAATCACAAAAACGGCAGTCAGTCCTGTCTAGAGCTGATCTGCAGTAAAAGCTCTAGAAATTCATATGCTGGGTATGCGAATTCCTCTGCCATACTATCTACTAACGTAGACATCGACAGAATCTTTGTTTTCTCTGCACCAACAGTATTCTTAGGACATATTTTGCTGATGTGATTGTACATCTTAATTTCTAAGGCTTGAGTTACAATTATAAATATTTAGCAAGCCTACTACAATTATTTTTGAATATGTAAGAACAAATACTTCAGAAGCATAAATAATCAGAAATATGTTCAAGAAATTTGCATCCTTGAACTGTGTTTCACTTTATAATAATGCCATATTTGCTTTGATTAATCATGTGCAAAGATAGTATTGGATGGCATGAAGACGACTGAGTCTCTGGTATCTCAAAGTTAGTGAAATTGTCCATACACAAAACCTAAATCATTACAGAGTTTAGAAATCAAAGCTTTCTTCTTTTTTCCTTTGTGAATCTACTTGTTTATGTTCTATTTTTTCTCTCTCATTCCACTTTTACCATGGATACAATGCAGTAAAGCTTTTATCCTCTTCCTATTACATGCTTATTTTACAGTGTACAGTTTTTAGTCCTTAGGCAAAGCATATGCTCTTCCAAATGTGTTTACTTTGCCTGCAAATACATGTTCATATTTTCAGGGAATTTCCTTATCTGTGAGTGAATCCAAATCATTTTACAAATCCTTGTTTATTGCAACATTTAATTCATGATCAGTTTCATCTATGAAGTAACAGAGAGATTGAGCTCTTAACAGGAGTATAGATAGACATACATTTCTTCACCTTCCCTCTGCATCACATTCCCCTTTATTCACTTTCACCCCGTACTGCTCCTATGGCTCTCACAACAGTGTTTAAGTTTTGTTCTTCTGAAGCTCAGAATTCAGTTCACCAGGATGCAGCCCCAAAGCTGCTTTGAAAAATGTGCTAACTTCAGAAAGGTCAGGATTGCCCCTGCAGTTTGTTTGGATATGTTTTTATTCTCACAGCTAGCAAAGATATTTGAGTTTTCTATTTCTTTTTCAACTTCTAGATGAATCATAGCTATTCAAAGATATTCTTAAAAAAAGAGAGAGAAGTGAGAAAGAAATAATGCACCATACATATACACAGGAGTCATTTGTAATCTCTGACTAGAGAACTCATTGGGTTGAGGAAAGAGCTATTCAAATCACTCTGATTCAGCTTGGAGATTTGAATGTGAGAGTATATTTGTCTGCCGTCACGGCTGTTCAGCCTAAGCTAATTTAACTTGCCTCTGAAGCCCTTTTATAGTTCCATATCACAGGTGAATGCACTACCAGAAATGGTAAAAGTGGGGCAATTTCTGCTGGAGATGAGATTATTTAAAGTCTGAAAAGCCTTCCTACTAGAACTGACGGATATGTTGCTTAAGAAAAAAATCAATTTCAAGAAATATCAGTTTCTGCTGAAAAAATATTTTCTTAAGAAAACTTATTACCAGATCCAGAATGTTCATTAAACCCTGCAACCTCCTGTCCTACCTGACTCTTAAGTCCACTTTGTGCACGTGTATGTAGATAAACAGGTCGTTTATATATTTTATTATAGTTTAAATATTACATATCCTTATATGATTTTAGTTCTGTATCACTAGGATAGTTGATTTTGGTTGTTTAAAATAAGTACTAGCTCTTTTTTTCCTAACAGGAAAGTATTTCTTAGAGCAAGTACTCTCAGCAATTATATTACATCTCCAGTACTAATGCTACAGCAGAATATTTTGTTATCAATACACACTTTCAATCTGCAAAATTTTAAAATTGGACACAGTGCAACATGGATACTTCTGGTGTTAAATGGATCTTGACAGACAAACTTGGGAAGCTGTATGTGGTAAATAATGTTTTAAATTTATTAAACAATGCATTTTTGTGTCCAAGCGAATCTACCAAAAATCACCCTCTGTCCAATTTTCTGAAAAAAAAAAAAAAAAAAAAAAAAAAAAAAAAACTAGTTCTGCTTCAGTGAATGATTTATTCCTAAAGGAAAAGTGGACATAACTCTCTTGGAGTTCTAATACAGTTCCTAAATTTATTTTGTACCTCTCAGAATGGTAACTTTGAATCAGCCCTCAACAAATTTTTCAAGCTGTATGCTGTAACTTGAATCTATGACATATTCAAAATTCATGACATTTTTTTACCATTTATTTCCTCTCTATTGCTTTCCCCATCTCTCCTATTCCTTTTCTTTCTCTTTCTTTTCCTCCTCCTCCTCCTTTTTTCTTTTTCTTCTTATTTTTTTCATGGTGGATTGTAGTTTAACTACAATTAAATTTTATTTTTTATGGGATATTTTTAGTGCTTTTACTTACTCTGATTTATCCACACTGGTTTTAACTTCTCCAGATTACATCTTTGTTCCCTAGAATTGTACTTTGTATACTGTTTCTAATTTTATATTACTGGCTATAGTTATTTAGAGGACAAGATTTTTACAATTTCAAAGTTTGTAGTTTCCCATTTAAACTTTATTTTTAGTTTAAATTAAAAATCTAATTTAAATTTAATCTGTCATGAGCTCCTCTATCTGTTTTTTTTTTACATTCACATATTCATACTTATTTCAGGTATTCTAAAGATATGATGATCCTTATTTCCTTACTGCTTCTTGCCTTTGTTCTCTCCTCATCTGTATTATAAAATGCATTATGCCCAGCACATATATTATATAATTTTACTTTTTGCCCCAGTCTTCTATTTCCATTGATCTTATTCATGCTGCTTTACAAAGCTTTCCACACAGACTCCCCATACTGCACAATTCTGCAGCCATTTTAATTTTGTTGTTATTCTGTTGCTCAGCATCATTTTTATCATGCAATCTAGATGCTATTTTTGATGGTTTTGCAACCAGATTCCATATTAGAGATGAGAGTCATGTCACCTGCATAGAGCCTTCGAGACGTCTACAATCTCAATGATATATAACGAATTGAGAATTCATGAAAACAAACAGACAAGTTTATAGTACAACTCACCTGAAGTATTTATGCCATTAAACTTAAGTCAAAATCGATTAATACTATCACAGGTTGATTTGCATCTATTGAGAGAAAGAAATCTAGGTTTCTAAGTTAGGAAATATTGCACAGTGCCCTAAGTGCCTTAACCTTCGCAACGCTGAGAGCTTTGAGTTCTGGAAACTTGCCTTTCTCTGTAACATTTCACTGGTTTAAGCATTCTTATCAGTGTTTTCCCTAAGCCCCTGTGGTAGAGTTTCTACCTTGTTGTTCCCTGGTTGTATTTAGGCTGCTGCACTCTTGCTGTTTTTCTCATGGACATCCAACCTCTGATGCTGTTGTAATGATGGGTTCTTATGGGAAAAAAATGGTCAATAGTGCAAGAATTGCTTCTTCTTTCCCTTTACTTTTCTTACTTTGTGGATTTCAGTTTATATCAAAGAAAAAATAAACTTAATGAATCACAAAGCTGGTAACAGTTGTTTAAATATTCTGTAAGAATGAGCAAATAATAGTCATCAAAAGTCATCAAAAAGTTCAAAAGCCGTTACATTTCATATTCCCAAATTCTTCTGGATTTTAGTTTTTGAATATCTGAATATTTGAAGAATGAAATCCACATTCTGGAAGTGTCCTATTTGTAATCTGAATTTATCTAACTTCAGAATGGACTGTGTGTTTAGTTAAGCCTCTCTGTCATGAGATTAATTGAAGAAGTACTTAGGTTTTGAAGCAGGAGGATATATTGAGATGACAGTATAGGAAGGCACAGCCACTACAAGAATACTGACTAAGTATATAGCAAAGTAAGTTTGAAGGACTTTTTAAATGGTTGACACTTCTTTTCCTAATAATGGTTTATATTGCATTTATGTCTGTCAGATGCTTGCTTCATAGATATACTGGCTTTCTAAAAAGGAAGAAGAAAATGAATCTTCCTATGGAGCTAAATTAAATAGATTGTGACAATCTCTATGTTTTATGGACATGAACCAGCAGTGTAGTTAAACTTGTGCTTAAGTGTTTTCTTGGATCAGGGCCTAGCAACCTCTGAAGGTACTTCGGAGCTTTTCCAAAATGACTGATAGGCTTGCCCTGTGCACCAGTGATTTCTTTTTCTTTTTTCTTTTTTTTTTTTTTCCTGAATATGTTATGAGATGCACTAGGGAAGAAAAAAGTGGAGGATGTAAAACCATAACTTCTGATTTTTCTCATAATACCGAAACAAAGGTAATTCTTAATTTTAAAAGAAACAGAACAATAAGCAGAAGCACAGAATTCAGACTAAGTATGCTATTGAGAATTTTCAAAAATACTTTAAGATGAGAAGTAGCTGGATGCTTCAAAAATATAGTAACTTTTGTGCATTTAAGCTATGCATTACCTTAACATTTTGTAAAAGGAAGGACTAAGACAGAACAGAAAAATGGGTATCAGCATGTCAGCATATAGTCTGATTCAGACCACCTACAGCTTAATCTAAGTTACTGAATTAGAAAAAGATGAAATTGCCTAGCCAAAATTCACCTAATCTCCCTGCAGATTTACACATTAGATTCAGAAATACCTTCCTAAAAAAAGCAAAAAAGAACCCCAAAGGGTAATTTCTTCTATCTTAAGAAACATTTTCTCTGATAGATAATGCTTTGGAATTGTCTTTCTCACTCTTCTGTCTGCCACTCAAACTTAGATGACCTGTTTTGATTAGGCACCTGCATTTTGGACAACTGAAATTATCTGATATTAGTAATAATCTTACAGCAAGTATAATTTTTAGACAGCAAAAATACTTTTATTTTCTTTTTAATCCATGAACTATTGAAGTTTATTTCTTATAATTTTATACCCAATATAACTGTGATGAGCATGGGCATGTATCTTTCCATTTTCTCTATTCCTTTTCATTATTTTTCTATGTGCATTATAATGTTATAAACAGTTAGATACACCTTATTTGGCAAAAAGTGCTAATGATGTTCCAGGAAGAAAACTAATAGCGACCCTCTTACATACAGGTACAAGAACTGCTGCGTTCATGTGTGCACTCATGTGTGCACATACACAAACGTGATTATGAAACCATTAACAGTTAAGTCTGTTATTTGCAAAGAGTTTTAATGCCATCTTTATGTAAAGGTTATCAACTTTGGTTCAGAACTCCAATAAGAATTATTTAAAATTCCTACTAAATATAGATATCCATATTTTAGCTACAAAGACATCAGCCCCCGAAAGTAGGCGCATACGTTTACTTGTGATGCACCTCAAAATACTGTGTTTTCTTGCTCTTGGTGGGAGATGTTGCAGATGTCTAGGCCTGCAGCCACAGTGATTTAGGTCCCTATCGCTCTAGGCCACCTTACAAGGCAGCATTAAAGCAGCACACCTCAAAGCATAACCATGGAAAAGCCTATCCAAATCAGACAGGTCAGGCAAAGTCACATACTCTCCAGCACTTGGCAGTATGTCTGAGACCTACACCTGTTGTGTTAAATGCTTTTTGGTCTTCTTTACGAGGGAATTGCAGCATGTATAAGGAGCTCCTCACACATGAATTGGCATGGGAGAGGAGAGGGGAGAGGAGAATTTGAAAGAATGCCAGGGAAAAGGCAGGGCTGTATCTGCAGAGCAGACATCCACATTTCCCTGAACTCAGCACTCTTCACAGGCTCAAGTGCCATGATTGCTGGCAGCAATCTTTCTCAGTTGCATCAAAGTGTTTAAACCACATAGCTTTCCACCAATTCACCCATGACCACCACTCATGCCATAGATAAAAGAAGAATCTTATTTCAACATTTAAAGAGATAGACAGTAGTGTTTCTTGCACTGGTCAAAACACTAGAACATATGTTCCTGGAAATGTTTAAATGTTTCTTATATGTAATATTGGGACAATATGTTTCTCTGCTGATGCACAGGAAAAAAAAAAAAAAAAGGAAAAAAAATAATTTACCAATATATAAGATCTTTCCTGAATTCTTTGCTCATATTGCTGTTAGTCTCATAACCAGACTGACGAAGCATGGGATTTTTATTTTTTTTTAGTGGAAGACAATCTTTCATTCTCATTGCAGAAGCCTTATGCGGTAGGTGACCTTTTGGTGTAATCATGACTTTATCATAACTAAGAACAGCTTGCAGGTAGACAGCAAAAGATCATCGAGGACCTATAAAAGCATAAATTGCATTGTACCAGATGTGAGGTGCCTACATTTGGCATGCTAGATTCCTTGTACTTGTGCAACAGAGGAAGCACAAATATCTTTGTGTTTTGTATCTTTATTTCCACTATGCAGGGATAGATTAATACTGTTCCTACATGATTTGTGAGTTATCTGTGTGTGTGTCTGTATGTGTTTCCACCTGTGTGCATGGAGAAAGACACAGAAGTGTAGATGAATCACTGCTGACACTAAGATATTAAAAAGTCTGCAGACACCTATCTTTAGTACATGGAATCACACTCCTGATATCAAGAAGGGTAAAAAAACCCCGACTTTACATTTTAAACCATTATATACATATATATACACACACATATGTTTGATTATGTTTTTTCATTACAGAAGAAATTCCTGCAGAAAACAGCTAACTTCTTTGTAAGGGGATGAATCTTCAGTCTTTATTCCCTGCATCATTTCACTTCAAATAATGAACTCCTATTAGTAAGCCAAACATTCTCTTTTAGAGAGCTTTGTTTCACAGAATGAAAATGACAATGACACACTTTGCAATTAGTTTACTTCCTTAGAAAAGCTATGCTAGGCCAAACCTTAACTAATGGATTGTCATCACTGAGCACCAGTTGCTGTTTCCTTTCTACTCATCCCCGAATTTTTAATCACTCAATTTGCTAAATATAACAGGCAATGGCACAAATCAATTAGAAACTGTTTATTTTGAACATTTGTTATTTTGCTCAGTTCATGCTGCAGAGCAATCCATCTGAAATTATTGCTTCCACATTGTTATTTGTTTGGAGAAAATATAACCCAAGTTCAATGGCCTCCTATTGGGCTCCAAGAGTAAGGCGAACTTCAGCTATAAACGATTTCCCAAGACTGTCTTGAGAAAGATCCAGACGTAAGACAATTTGGCAAAAGATACAAGCTTATACAGCCTCATTCATTAAATGACTAACCCTAATAATTCTTGGAATAAGATTGAAAAAAGAACAAAAATTATGTCCTTTATCAAAGACTTGAGCAAAGAGCAAACCCACTACTACCTACTATTCTAACTACTCCCTTATCCTTATTAAGCCCTTCCCTTTGCCAAGATGTCTAGTTAGATAAAAACAAGTACTATGCTAGCAAAAGAAATCCCAAATAACCAGAGAGATCATATCAGTTAGATATGAGAGATCTAGATATAAAAGAAATCTTGTCAATTTAGCATTTCCTTTTTCATAAGCTCTCAAGGTATAACATCCTGAAATATACTAGCAGATTCTATATGGCACTAAAGTAGTGATTAATAACAGTCTAATGGTCAAAATTAACTAATTAATACAAAGCCTCAGTTGGGGCTGCCAGGCCCACCCCTCCCCGCCCCCCGGCAAAAATCTCAGGACCCCAGTTATTTCACATTTGCTGTTTAAGTGATGAAATCCCCACTTTAAAAGATATATATGACCATTTGCTGTCCTCACTAAAACACATTGATCAAAATCAATTGTGACTGACTGCAGGCATTTCACTGAAGACTACTGCAGCTCTAGCTTTAAGAAGACATGAACAAACTGGTCACAAAATTCTATAATTCAGAAAGAAAAAATATATATATATAGACACATACACACACACAAAAAAAATACACACACACACATATATATACACTATATAAATAGCCTCTACAGATTTGTGGTGCAAAATGAGTTATAAAGAACAGAAAAGTGTGCCTAATGAAAGATGAATTTATGTCAAAGGATTTTTCTAGAGAAGTGCAAGATAATCTGGTTGCAAATATGGTATTTATCTTCCATAGTGTCTGGAAAGCACCTGACTGACTTTGGAAATTTTTTTAGAAAATATTCTGAGAACATTTATACAAAAATGGATAAAATATTTTTACTGTTTTCTTAAAGTATACCTTTGTTCAAATCCTTCAGTTGTGTGAATTTTAAATATGCAATGAAGTTATATTATTACTCTTATTTCATGGCTACATACTTCTTGCTGATTGAGCTCACAACTTCTGAAGGTTTCTAATAAGGACTTTTTCAGATATATAGTTATAAAATAGTACTTAGATGGTACAGGAAAAGTAATAGTTAGTTGTTCCTGCATATATGTTTAATACTTCTTTACATACATATAGTGTAAAATATTTACATTCTTAACATAAACATTCTGAGATGCACATGCAGCATATTACAGAGAAAAGCTTTTTTTTTTTTTTCTCCTTTTGTTTGCCTGCATGACATGTCTCAACTCAATGAAAAGTAAGAAGAGCAGAATGCAAAAACATTATCTAGAAAATATTTGTTTTCCAAAATTTGAAAGGTCCCTGAATTATTAAACTGCTCGAAAAGCCTTTGGAAAAAAAAAAAAAAGAAAAAAGAAAAAGTTGAATTAGTGAGGCTATGTCAATACGCCAGACCACTTACCTAGCACTACAATTTGCGATAAATGTTTTTAACTGCATCCCACACATAAAATTCTCAGATCCTACATCAAGCATTTGGACTTTGGTGCTCTGTAAATACTGAACCACTATTTCAGACCAAAAATTTCATAGTCTGGATAATATAGAGTGGATACACAAAATATTCAAATTCAGTAGGACCTTCTCCCAATCATAGTGTGTTTATAGACATGTCAGCCATTGTCCTGCTCTGTCTAACTGGTAGTGACTTAAAATTTTTGTAAGCATAAGTCTATAGTTTTCATCCTCGTCATATCCTCTTGAAATCTGGTGTGGCATAAATAGTCAACAAAGGTTGAAAATATCCCCAATTGCAAAAGTCATAAATGTTGTATTGAATTCATGTGCTCCAAAACTCCTACTTGTAATTATTTGCATAGTAATTTCCATTTTAAAAGCCTGTCAGGAAAATCAGGAAAAAGAAGAAAAAAAAAGAAGAAAGGAATAAAAAATTTAGTGGTTTATTGTGAAAATAAAAGACAGAAAAAGCCTGAGGTGCCAACAGTATAATATGATCTGTCATTTGGACTGAGTAGAGCTTGAGCTCAATCTTTTTGCAATGCCTCCAATAAAGTAAAAATACATTCTCATTGCAATGTCTCTAATAAGAACAACACTGCTTGGCATGTTTCTCTTGCAGAGTGAGAAGGGGAGGGCCTTTGCACTCGTTTTTATGACAGCCTCATGGAGTTTTAAGAAGTATTACAAACAGTGCTGTTCATTTTTAAGTGTTTGGTACTGTTCTCAATTTTTGTTTTTCAGTGCAGAAAGAAATAGTGCCAAGAAATAAATCAAACTATAAACAAGTGATATTTTGTTTGTATAATATCCTTTAATAGCTTTGGTGAAATTTAGTGGAAAACAATTTTATTGTTTGATTTATTGCTGTTTGGTTAAAAATAGTTCCTGAATAGAAGAAACATGAGATTATTCAACTACGTGATGATTTTTGGAAGTCTTTGAGTGGTTATGCATCTAAGAAAAAAGCATGGGTGTATCTTTACTTATGCTTCAGCATTGACAAAACTTACTATTTAAAAGAGAACTTTTTATGCTATAGAATATAGTCACTCAAAGGAAATAGTAAACAGGATAATCAGAAATGCAGAGTACTTACTTAAACTATTTAACCAGTACAGTCTGACCCTTCATTATCGTAGATTACTTAATCAAGTAAAAAAATCTGATTAGGAAGTAAACCAACCACTAGCAATCACAACAAAAAAAGGGAGAAAGAGAGAAAGAGAGAGAGAGAGAAAGAGAGAGGGAAGGAAGGAAGGAAGGAAGGAAAAGGAAGGAAGGAAAAGGAAGGAAGGAAGGAAAAGGAAGGAAGGAAGGAAAAGGAAGGAA
>NW_010581664.1:768826-780184 GCF_000705375.1 Tinamus guttatus | reverse complement strand
GGAAGGAAGGAAGGGGAAGGAAGGAAGGAAGGAAGGGCACAAGAGTTTCTTTTTTCACTTGTTCATTAGAGTAATATATGGAACATTCTGTCCCAATATTAAAGACACAGTAAAGAAAAAAGAAACATAGTACTACCACCAAGCATCTTAAATTACTGAATTTATTCATAGACTTCTTCCTAGAAAGCTGTCAAGCATCCTTCACAATAAAGCAAAGTCTCTTATAGAATACTATAACACTTTACCTTTATGTAGTTCTTGTGCAATGCACACAGCCTTACCCACTACTTTAACATATGCTAGCAATAATAAACAAAGCAGAGATAATTATGTTAAAGACAATACATAAAACATATTTTACATACTTCATTTTTGTATTCTTTCTTTTTCTTATGCTTTCTGTGAGAATTGTTTACAACAAAAGCAGAGATAAAAAAGCTCATGAGTATCAAAATATAAAATATCTTCATCGAAAGCAGAAGCTAGCTTTCCCCTTATGAATTCTGCTGAGTCTATGAACAATTTATGAAAGACCAGAAAGCAGAAAGAAGAGAACAGAGCAAGAGGAAACCATTCCTTTTATTGTAGTAGCAAGGAGCTGTTGCTCTATTTCATCATGTGGAAAATCTAACTTCAGAATGGGCACTGACCTTTTCCTAACAGAACTTATCGAAACATTATGTGTCAGAAATCAGAAATAATATGATTAATCGCTTCAGATCTGGGAGCCTAAGAAGAGATGGGAAACAACACATTAGAGTTGAAAAGATTGGGATGGATCACCCCAATCAAAACAATTGTGTGTATGCTTGTAAAAAAACAAATGCCAAACTACTAGCAATTCTTATGTAAAATAAGGGAAATGAATCCAATCTTTTATGTAAAATTTCGACACCGGTATTTTCAAAATGATGTTATTTCCAATCACTACTTTATATTTTATGAGCCAGGTGTTAGCAATTATTCACTCATCATGACTGTCAGGCAAAATATAAAAGAAAATTAGTACTATCAATTGAAACAGGCAAAATCATTACATTATCAGTAATCAGGAAACATTTTTCTACAGTCTGCATAATCAAACACAGATGTATAATTCATTTAGGTAATTAGGAATCCATGTAAAATGCTTTAAAAGATCCAAATTATGTGAGAGGGACAGGTAATATTCAGAGTGTGTAAATAAGGTAAGACAGAGATTAACTAGTCATTGAAAGAAAGGTAGTAGATGAGGCGCAAGCAGATGATCACTAATAAACTTTAAAATATTGAGAATATACTAGTAAAGTGAAGTGCAGTGAAATCACTATGTCACACTAAGTGAGGTGCTGCTAATCACAGTGAAAATAAGGCATAGAAAACTTATATTAGGTAACATGAAATCCAGTAGAATTCTAAACTGCTTGATGCACTTCACAGAGGAGAATGCATAATAAGGATATTCCTAACCTTTTTTAGTATAAACATTTGAACCAATGCTACCTAATATGGTCTAGTGCTGGTAAAAACATCTTTATGCACTAGAGAAGACTATAAAGGACTATCTGCCTATATCATATATTTTTTTTTTCCAGAAGCTTTCACTTTATGTAAGTACTGAGTAAGAAATCTTACTCACTACAAATAAAGTTGCTGAGTACTAATATTTGCAGGTTTGAATTCTTTTTTTCTCACACAATGGTTTAGTTCGATGTTATTGTGCAGAGTTTTTAGGAAGGCATTACAACAGCCTGCAAGTGTAAATGACAAGAAGAAATGATCCTTCCTTCCCTCCCTCCCTCCTTCCCTCCCTCCTTCCTTCCTTCCTTCCTTTCTTCCTCCCTCCCTCCCTTCGTTCCTTCCTTTTTTTAATCTTGGGTATTTCTAGTTCTAATTCATGAAACAATTGCTTCTACCTTCATTTCATATCTAATCAATTCTTGTGCTATTATTTCTTACCTATTACTTCCACGTATTAGTTATACTTCTTACTTGGGCTTTATTGATCTAGAAATTATGCTAAGCATTTACATAGTTTGTTCATATTGATGAAATTGTATTATTTTAAAAAGATTGTGAACAGGAGAGAACCAGATCTTTCGACATGTACTTAATAATATTAAGCCCTTTTGTAAACAAATTATCTAATAAGATATCTTAATAAATCAAGCTGTCAGTCAAATGATTGTCTGGCTGATTTTAAGTTAGAGAAACATTCACACCAAAAAATAAAGCACATGAAAGAAAAAAAAAAACCCACAATCAAGGCTTTTATATAGTAATGTCTTAGAATGATAATGACAGAGTATCAGTCAAATTTTCCCAGTGAATGGTATAATGCTTTTGTTTATTTATTATTTCAGCCTATTCAAAACCTACTCTGAAAGGATAATTATTGTGCTGTCTTGTGCTGTCTCATACTTAGGAGAAATATAACTGACTGGCTGATTTAATTTTTTAAGTAAGTGTTATATGGAACATTGTATTCATGCTCTAAGGTAACCTTTTGTGGCTGTTCCAGAGAGAGAGGAAGAAGACTGAAAAGGCACAGGCAAGTCCTAAGGGGTAGAGCATATCATGAACATCTTTTTCAGTATGTGTTTTACAATCCTACCTCCCTACTCTCCACAGAGGAACTCCAGCTGCATATCTAAATCTTAGGTACAGAATTTTGGTAATATGAATCCTACTCTTAATGAACACGTGTGTGAAATATTCAAAGCGTTTAAGTCACACATGAATTCTGTAAACATGTAAGTCAGCTTTCTGGAATAATGTTTTGCTGCAAGACAGTATTTTTTTTTGCTAACAATCTAGAAGAGCTTTCAAAAATAGTGTCTATTTTTGTGATTAGTGAGTCAAGAACCTATAGGGAAAAAACTAGTGTATGGTTATGCAATTAAGGAATATATCATCATGCTTATCCATACTTACTTCTTGTCAAATTTGTTCGTGGAATTCAGAGGGCATAATTGATAATGTTTTTGCCTTATTTCAAGTCCGCAATCTAAAATATGATGGTGCTAGATTGCAACTCTTCAAAAACATTATTTCATGAATTTGTTAATATTAGCACAACAATGTTTCGTCCTACTGCAAAGACAACCACTACGTCATTTAAGAATATGTACATATAACTACATATATATATATAGACATATGTACATGCATATATATAAAACCATAAAGAAGACAGGCAAATAAAACCTACTTCTGAAATAGTAGGTAACTGATAAGTCATTTTTATATGGAACAGGAGCTGCAATTAGAAGCTACTTGGCCATCCCACTGACATTTTTTTTTTCAGCTTGATTACATCCTAAAATATTACACACTGGTAACTTTATTTAACAGCACATTTTACCCAAAATGGTAAAACACAGAATAATGCTTTTGAGTAAATTATGAAAAAAATCCATGCCTTTACATGATCAAAACACGCTTCACTGCTTCAGGGATTTCCTAATTATTTAAGGGAAGTTGGAGACTGTATGGCTAGGAGTTTGCTTTATAGAATTAGAATACGAATGCTGGGACTCACCAACAAAACGTACACAGAAACTTTGTCATACAAACCTCTAGTTTTCTTTTTTCTTTCTTTCTTTTTTTTTTTTTCTGTATGTACATTCATGGCAGTGTAGCTAATTCTGAGGAGCTATGTTCCAAATTCACTTTTATAGTTTGTCTTTGTGCATTTGATTTTTTTTCTGTGGTTATTCGGGGATTTGTATTTTCCTTTTAAGATAAAAAGAAAATGTTCTCACTAAACTGACTTGGCATGGTTGCTTGGATTTCAAGTTGTTGATGATGTCTTGAGATTTAGCAGGGAGTTTCATTTTCAATAAATGTCATAATCATTATAGCTGTTTTTCAAAGCTTGGATTGGAAATGCAATTAGGTTTATTTCCCCAAACTCAGAGTATTCTTTGTTTTGTTTTATCTCGTCTTGACATTTGCTTTCATTATGGAGTATTTCTTCACTTAAGACGGATGTGAGCTACCACAGAACAATATATTACAATTTCATAGTCATTTTATAGCTTATTTCCACATTTTAATTGTATTGTTACTCATTTGTATATTGGTATACTAGTGAGAGCACTGGGATTTTTAATAGCATGTGAAAAATTTATTGAACTAATACAAGCTGAGTCTCTATTAAATGGGATAATGACAGTGTTACAAGATTATCAAAACTGAACACAATCACATCATTAGTATCATAGTTTTAAGTAGCGGGTTTTACTTAACTGAATATACCCTAAATCATGCACCTCTGCAGCTGTCTGTACCTGAAAAAAAATGTATCAATATATTATGACTGGCAGAATTTTAAGAAAAGTATTCCAGAAACTCTTTGCTTGCACACACACACACACACACGCACAATCCATTACAAGTTACATTATTTATTCTCTTTGTCTATATGCATATATGTGTACATGGGTGTACATGCACATTACATATATGTATGTGTGTGTGTGTGTATATATATTTAGTATTGTTTTTGTATATTGTATTTATATTGTATACATTGTATTGTGTGTATATGTATATATACACACATACATATATATAGTTAGGCAAATACAAACCACTGACATAGCAGTTAAGAAATCTCTGCTCATAAGATTCGATTCACTCTATTGTCCCAGTATCAGAGATCTGGTATTAAGGTGCTGAAACTGACAAACTACGCACTGAAAAAAATGTATTAAAAATCTCCATTTTGTGATGTAATGTAGAAAAATGCTTTTGCAAAAATTACCTAAAACACTAACATATTTAGTAACAAAAAAAAAGAAAAAAAGAAAAAAAAAATGTACAAGGCCATTTAAAAATCAACATGATAATACAGCGATTACTTTAATAGAGAGATTCTGCAGTGTTCAGAGTTGAAAGCTGAAAGATTATTATTAGATACAGAAGTCAAAGTAAGATGTTATCTGAAAAGATGAGTTATTTGTGTAACTAGATAGAGTAGCATATTTAGCAGCAGCTGCAAAAGCTTAATTGTTCTCCCTTCTAGGCATTTAATTTTGTATACAAAATATTTAAATCATCCATAAACTATATTTTTCCAGCAGAATGTAGAAGGGAAACTTCTCTGACCTGGCTATAATTTGACTTTGCATATCTGAAATCCTAGTTACTTTGAGAATTAAAAGATAATGTTTCCATTTAATTGTGAGATGATTAGATGATCTGGTTTAGTAGTGCATTTCCATGCATTGATTCCATATCTCCACTTACTTATTTTACTTTCAGAAGCTAGGAATAGTCTTCTGTCATAGGAATGCTGTTAGAATGTCTTATTTTTTTTTTCCACAAATTGCTAGCTATAAGACTTCTGTGCTAGCTAGTGCTTTATATAATGGTGAATGACATTTGATATCCTGTACTATAAAAAGATTAAATGACAGTCTATTTTTATCTCTTGTCATTTTCAGTCTATTTTCTGGTTATTCCTCCAAGCACTTTCCATTTTCCCTATTTTGAACCTTGTGTGTTGGAAATATATCTGCATTTTATCCTGGGCTGTTTGCATTTTAAAGTTCAAGCCTCATGTTTTTCATTTATTTCCAATGTTACTGACACAGTATTTCTCTGTCCAGTTAGAAGGAGAAACTGGAGGTAATATTGGTAGCTAATCTGGGGGTTTCAGAGCTGATTCAGTTTATTAATGTATATAGCAGAAAAAGTGAAAATCACTGTATGAAATTATACTTACAAAATCATTGTTTCACAATGACTATATATATATATATATACATATATATATATATAACATTTTTGTTATTTGTTTTCAAGTAATATGTATGAAACAGGAAAACCCTGTGTTAGTAAAACTTGATAACATATGATTCTGCAAGGTAAGTATGACTAACTTTTGAAAAGGTATTTGCTGAGTATGTTTTTTCTCAAGTAAATTATGTTAGAAACAAGCAAGCAAACTTTCTTCCTGGACTTTGAATTCTAACCAAATGTTGCAAATTTTGACTGACCTGCAATAATGGCCCAAAAATAAATCATAAAGCAACGTTTCATTTTCATTTACTCCCATGTGAAGTAACAGTTTCCTAATCATGAAACTGTAACCATGATATGTGAAATGAATGCAGATGAACTAAATTAATGTCTATCAAATTCTGCCTTATTGGTCTGCAAGAATAGGTGGCTAGACAGGCAAAGAAGCAAAAGCCTGGGCACACTACCCACTCATGTTCAGCTTGTCCAGCAAGACCCCCCTCTCCTAGCTGCTTTCTAGACATTTGGTGCCCAGCCTGTGCTGTTGTGGAAAGCTATTCTACCCCACACGTAGGACCCTGCAGTTGCCATTGCTGAGTTCTGTGATTTCATCAGCCCATTTTTCCAGTCTTTCCAGGTCCCTCAGAATACCACCCCTACCCTCCCACCTCCAACAACCAATCCCTGAAATCTAACCTCATCTGTGAACTTGCCAAGATTTCACTCTGTCCTATTTTACAGGTCATTAATAAAGACATTGAGTAGTATTGACCATAGCATAGATCACCAATGGGTGCTACTAGTAGCCAGCCATCTGTCAAATTTTGCACTGTTATCATCCTCTGAGCATAACAGTCCAGCCAATTATTCTCTATTTTATTAGCAGTTTCTCTAGTCCACATCTCACCTGTGTGGTTATTAGGACATTGTGGAAGTGTAGAAGCTCTGTAAAAGACTTTGTTAAATTCAAGATATACAAGTGCAACTCCAGTTTCCTTACTTCTGCACTGTAGAAATCAGTCACTTTGGTCAGGCACAATTTACAATTAGTAAATCCTTTCTGGCTGTTATCAGCTCCTCCTGGTCCTCAGATATGTCTTCCAGGAGGCCTGATTCCATATCCTTGCTATGGTCTGAGGTGACTCTGACTGGCCCATAATTTCCTTCTCCTTGCTTTTTCCTGAATATCTGTGCCTTGATTGACTTTTCCCAATCATCATGATTTTAAATGTCATGACATTTCAAGGAACACAGAGAGTAGACTGGAATGGCAACAGTCATCTTCGTATCACCTTTAGGTGTAAATGATCTGATCCCATGAACCTGTGTATATCCAGCTCATGAAAAGGGTCCCTAACGCAGTCCTACCCTGATGTGGGTTATACTTCATTCCTGCAAGTGGTATTAGTAGCTACATGGATTTAAAAAGCCCAGAGATAAACATTACTGATGAAAACAGAGATAAAAATAATCTTAAGCATCTCAGCTTAAGATATGCTTATCTATATATCTTATCTATACGTCTATATATCTATATCCTTACTGAGATATGAGTGTATGTTTTCTTCAGTTGCTGATATACTTGTAGAAACTTGTAGAAACCCTTACTGTTGTTCTTTACATCCCTCAACTGCAGACTTTCTTAGCTTTATCTCTCGCAAACTCAGGCACTACCTCTACCCCTCCCCTGGGTAGCCTGTCCCATCTTCCATCTTCTTTACAATTTCTTTTTACATTTGAGATCATTCAAGATGATGCTCAGCTTTTTTTTTTTTTTCCTTTTTTTTTCATTTTCACATAATGCTCAACTTTCTGTCTGTAGGAGTGGAGTTTTGGAGCTATGAGGAGTCTGTTAGTAAATCCTGACCACCTATCCTGTGCACCTTGTTCTTCCATCCCACAGAATACTGCCAAAGAAATCCCTAAGCAAGTCATTGTCTTTTCTTCTTAATTCTAAGGCTGTGATTTTACTATTTGTCTTGCTCACCTATTTCAGGATTTTAAACTCTGCAGCTCCATGATGACTGAGGCCAGTGTTGCATTTGACCTTTACATTTTTGGCCATTTTTTTCTTATTTGTGAGTAACAAGTCTAGCAGAGCATCTACCCTAGTCAGGTAATCAATCACATATGTAAAGAAATGTTCTTCGATGCACTCCCGTATTATTTGTGTGCAGCCATTTTACCCGTTCAGCAGCCCTGATGCCTCCAAAGATGAGAGGTCAAGTTCTCCGACTGCAGCAAGTTCACCAGATCTGATATATTTACATTACATATATAGTTGATAGCTCATGTATGGTTGTGATACATCCATCAGTAAGCATCTCTGCTTTATTTGTGGCCCAAAACTGAATTCAGTCCTGTTCACTTGAAGTAAAGTTTTTTTTTGGGGGGGTGGGTTTTAATCTCACCTAACTGTAAGCATCAATGCCTTTCTAGACACTCCAGTTTGTCTTTATAGTAAAGGGAGAGAAAATGACACTTTCCGTCTTTGATTTACATGGCCTGTTTTAAAACCCTGCCTCAAAATGAGACACTGTCTAAACTGCCAACTCATGCAAAGAAATCTATATTGTTATTATGTTAGTATTTTTTATAGTTGTTAGCATATTCAGGATTTACAAAGAAAAAAATCTTATGATCTGATCTTTTTTTTTTCTGCACGGGCAATGTTTATTTGTATTTAGGTAGATTCAAGAATTGCTCAAAGGCCAAAACACATAAGGAAAAAAAAATGCCTAAACCCTCAACAGCTCCTTAACTTTCTGGACACTTTAATTTAAAAGCCAACAGTATAAACATCAGTCGACATGAAAGAACTCTTATAATTATGTAGATGATGGAACTAAACTGTAATGCATGGATGACTCACTTTTACAAACATAATCAACTCCTCAAATCAACTATGACAAAACTAGACATTGTCAAGACTTATATTAATATGCTTATATTTTCCTATGTATATTAAAAAGTGTGCAGTGAATTTAAATGAGCCTTATGAAATATATAAGCTAATCATGAATACATATGCTCTTGGGGGGTCTAACATAAACTGTGACATAATATAAATATAAAGATCAAATTCCACTATAATAACTTATTTTAAAAATAAAAAGAACAATATAGAATGCTTGAAGAATTTAACTGTACAGTGATATTTCATAGCACCCAATAGCTAGTAAGGAAGAACAATATGTATTATCATGCACCCTTGTAGTACAGTAACTGTTTTTCATATCATTGAACAGTCTCTTTGTCTTTCTAAAAGATGACCTCAATATTCACATGTCCACTGCTACTGGTAATAGGGAATGAGGAAGAAACATCAGTGAGAAGCAGTTACGACCTTCAAAGCCCTCTATGAATACAGATAGGTATTAATAGAGAGAAAGATGAATTCCAAACATTAGCTTGATTACTGGTACATACATGATGTATCACTAAAAATCAGAGTATTCTCTAGCTTGTCACAATTTTGTCTTCCTATAGTTTCTGTAGTGCTAGAGAAACCATTTCTTACATTTTTAAGTGAATTTTACAGGAGCTTGCCTCATAAGTACAGATTGCAAGGTCAAGCTTTTAAACAACCAAGCCACCTACATTTCACTCAAATTGTGTGATGTAAGACAACCACTTCATATGTAAACGATGTTGTTACCTGAGTATCTTTATTTGTTGTCTGAAAAGTTACTGAAAAGTTGCACATTTTGCAAATGAAAAGAATTCTCATCATAGATGAATTTGTTTTGGAAGAGATAAGCAAAATGTAAAGTTTTATTAAACCGATAATGGTTTGTAATCAGTGACCATCCGTATTCAGGTCATGATTTAGAGCACTCTAACAACACAAAACTCCTGCAAAGTACTTTAGAAACAGGCAGTAACAGAAAGCCCTTGCCTCAAATGTAGCACAAATAATTAATTGCTGAAGATAAGCGAATACAACAATATAACCAGGTACAACAGAAGAGAGGATGATGTGACAGAGGAAGAAGAGTTTAGTATGCGAGAAGGTTTCCACTTACAGTAAGTAGCCCAGCATCCAGCACAGAGTGGTGAGTAAAGCCTAGAGGGTGATTCAACTTGCCCTGAGCTAGAAACCTAGAAGGCGAATAAACACGCAGTGCTGTTTTACAGATTATGAAATATTTGTAACAGCTACATAGGACTAGCAACTGTAACATGGTTTATCCATGCTTTTCAACAGAGAAACACATGTACCTCAAGGGCTCTTAAATCCTTTATTTAGGTGAGTGAATCAAGCCTGTATTTAGGTATCTGGCATGTCCTCTGTGTGCATGCATGTCTCTGGGATGATGGCTCAGTCTCACTGATGACTGAAGCTGCAAGTAGGAGAGCATCAATCACATCTGCTGCCTGGGACAGAGAGAGCTCTGGGTGCCAAGGCACAGCAGGCTGTGCTCCAGCAGCCAGCCAGGAGAAATCCCCAGCACCTGGAGTCCACTGGAGTGGTGGCCTTATAACATCTCTTCACAAAAGAATCTCCAGCACTTTACCAATCTTTCAACACTCTGTAGAAGCTGGTTTGCCTATTTTAACACACACACAAGTCAGATGTGCTTCAGTCAGAGGTACGTAATATGCAGCGGTGGATCAGACTTCTACCTGCTGCAGGCTAGGCAGAGCAAAGACATTTGCAGCTGTGGTTGCTCAGGCTTGAAAGGGTTCATGAGCTAAGATGCTGTCAGTTAGGACTCACAATTCTGACAGCTTTAGAGCCTTAAAATACAAGACACCTAGCAGAAAACCCAGGGAAGACAGTCAACTGAGAGGAACACTGTTCACTACTCAGTCTGGGGGTTCTGCCCACTGGCCAGTATGTGTATATCATCTTTGCTAATTAAACCTTTAATTAACATTGGTATAAAAGTTTCAAGTAAATAGATATGGTATTGGTCTGTAAATACTGACTTTTAATAACTTTGTTAATATCTAATTTATTCGCTCTAATTGCTAAACACCCATAAAGTGCTTCAGCATCCTCTACATTATAGCCTATTAATAGCAGTTCAATTACTTTCATATTGCTTGTGCAATTTAAAAGAACTAACTAGCAATAACATTTACATTTTAGCTTTTCACAGCCTGTAAGTGTTCTTATATTTAATCACAAAAATATCAATACTGTTCTTAATTTGATGTGTACTTTGTTAGTGAACTACCCATTCACAGGAACTGAGCATTTAAATGGAAATCATTGTTTAATAAAAGACATCCATATGCAGTTAATTTTGGTCATTTGTTCAGGAAGATTTTTTTTCCATCCCTGACTATCAAAACCTTTAAAAACAAATATTGAAGGATATAATGTATATTCAAAGCTTGATGGTAGGTTAAATATATAGGGAAAAAAAACTTTACAGTGAAAGAAATTCTTTACTTCAACTATTCATCAAAGGGGGAGAGCAATGAAATAGAAATCCTCTTTGTCACAAACACTCATAAATACAGTTTATCTAGTGACTCAGAATAAAACGAGATCTACAGTGGCTTGAGACCAATTACTGTTGAACCACTAAAATGTAGGTGATTCATGTGTGACAAAACAAACAAACTCTGGCACAGCAGAAAAAATGAAATGGAGATATTTGTTGTAGACACATTCAGACT
>NW_010581664.1:656320-755089 GCF_000705375.1 Tinamus guttatus | reverse complement strand
TAATTTTATGGTTTTTTTTTCTGTCTTCAAACAGATGTCTCATTCTCATAGACTACAAGCAATCTCATGATTCCATAAAAATCATTTATTCTATTAAAAGCTTTTTTATTATTATTTTGTGGGCTTAGCAGTTACGTAAGATGGCCTCATCTGACTGTTGTATATCTTAGGAGGTTCATCTTCATAGAAACCTAAAGTGTGGTCAGCTCAAACACTTCTTAGTTGTTTATAAATTTCATCTGCATTAGCATCAGAGGACATCAGGAACATTCCAGAAAAGATATTGAAAGTACTTTTTCTCTCATATTAGATTCATGACGTGTCACAAAGCTAGGGGATATTAATGAATATGACTGAGTTAGGCACAGAATCTAGGCCTGTCTGCACCTCAAAATAGTCTAAAAGCGCAGCACGCAGTTCACCTGAATGTTATCTCCTGTTCAGTAATGAAGCCCTACAGTGCGATTATCAAGGCATTTGCCCTTGAAGACATCCTTAAAAGAAAGGGTAAAATCAGTTTATGCAACGGTAAAAGCAAATATATTTATCTGAATAGACTCAGCTTCAATTTTTATGTTGTAGTTGCATGCACCTACAAATTTCTATACTACCTCACTGACAGCTCAATGTTAAGGTGGTGATACTGGAGTGTATAGAGCAGAAAACAGTAAGGACAGTCAGGGACTTAACCCATGTGCCAAGCCACAGAATTTAGAAATCACCAAAATTTACTTAGACTCATATTTGAATGATGGATATAGTCTCCTGTTAAACTATACTTTATCTGAAGAGTCTGGCCAATTCACACCACCAGCTTTGATCAGGTAGCTGAGGCACTAAAATAGAGTATAATTCTGTTTTTCCTGTGAGAAAACAGTGAGAAAAAAAAAAAAACTTGAAAACTTGAGAATGATTCAGATCTAAGTTGACCAAATCACCATTTTGAAGTGTGTACCTCCTCTCTAGCTATTAGGCGGAGTAACACAGTGTTTGGTGTCTTAACATCGTATTTATAAATAGTTGGGAGGAAACCATCCTTCTGAGCCATATGAAACTATGAAGCTAAGGTTCTCATTTGCAATTTATTACAGTTCCTGTAGTACATCTTATCATAGTGATAAATCAGAATTATATAGTATCACGTTTCATAGAGATGTTTTTTGTCTTACCACTTGTCTTGTCTTTTCTCCACTTGCAAGTGCATAGTTTTAACCTTTAACCTTATTCTAAAGCATGCCTTCCACTCAGTTGAAATCCAGTGTCTCCTATCTGATGAATGCTTATGGATAGGTTTTTTATTATTTTTATTTATTTTTAATTAATTTGGTTGTGTGCAATGAGAAACAGGCAAAGCTAAATCTTCTGCAGTGTTAAATGAATTTTGATCTTTCATCAAAGTTAAAAAAAAATGAGAGAACTTTATAAATATTTCACACATCAGACCAAATGTAAATAACTGCTATGGAGACATTTAGACCTCATCTTCATTGTTACGCCTAAGTATTGGAGGATGACAATACTCCAGCTGTAATGTAGACAGACCAGATGAAATTCACTAGATGTGCCTGTTTCTGTCCAATAACCATAATGGAGTCTTTGGTGATTATTTTAATCAGATATATCTCAGCGAGATAAATTCCTGATCTGTAAGTCTGATTTTGTGCCTATGTATGAAATAACTAAACAACCCTTCTTCCTCTTTATAGTTGCCAAACACTTATAAATGAGAATGCTACACTGTGTTTAATCTCCAAAATGTTCTTGTGCAGTATCCGCTCAAGCCAAAATAATCCAATAAAGTAAAAATAATTATACTGTGTGTTATTCCAGACTTAAAACATTTATAAGCAAAGCTGAAAGACTGTGAAAGAAAGGATGCCACTAAGCAATGTAGCTAAACAAAGATACATGTAAAACTGTCATTTCTGAATGAAATGGATGAAGCAGTTATTGATATTCACAGAGCATATTCACTGCAGTCACAGAGCCTTCATGAGCGCTTGTGTAGCAATATAAATAAAAATAGATAATAATGACCTTCCTGAATTAACAAGGGAATAGCGATGTAATATTTTTTCTATACACACCAATATACTGACACTTATATTTAAATACAATGATACTTCTTGCTCTCTAAAATGAGTTCCTGCTGGTGGACAAGTTATAAAGAAACAGTTACTGGTTTCCCTCCTTGGAGGAGTTCCAGTGCTAAGAAAATAGCGGTCTCTGCACTAGCATCACCTAGAATTGCTTTGCAATCTGTCAGAATAGATATGTACTTGATATTTTGGTTCATTTGGATAAGAAAAGGTTATTGGGGAAAGAAAAAAAAAAAAACTTTTCCACTTTTTCCTTTAATACAGAAAACTGCACAGATCTAGCAAACTCTTCTGTTTCATTGAAATTTCTTTCAGATGACTGTTCTTAAAAGTTTTAAGGTGTCTTTATTTTCAGGAGTCAAAAGGCATTCAGGGTTTTTACCTTTTTGTTTGCTTCAATAAATCTAAGACTAATTATCCTGGAGCAGATGTGTTTATATTTTGACAAGTGCTGGAGCCATTCTACAATAAAATAGGAATCATTTTGGGTGGCAGGTGGGAAAAAGAAAAGACTAGATTCATAGACTTTCACAAAAAGTGGCAATTCTCTCTTCAATTTTTCTGTTCCTGGGTGACTATAGAATATTGCCAGTATAGGATTGGGTTCTGTGGATGTGGCACACCATATGCTTATTGTATATTCATATCATCATGTAAAAATTCTCAGAATAGTAAATATTTATAAAATATATTATATAATATATATATGCATATATATTTATAATATATTATTCATAGTGAATTTGAATCTGTCGTAGTAAGCAAGTCTCTCTAGAAAAAAAATATAGTTCATAGGTTGGACTATATACTATTTCTTGTTAAGTTCCTCTTTCCATCATTTACAAGACAGAAACAATTTTGTAATACACACACACACAAAAAAAAAAAAGAAGAAAAAATAAAATTTAGTGCTGTATCAGCTGTTCTAAAATTGCTAACTACCAATTGTGGGTTACTAGCAGAAGTAAAAGTTAATCTGTATGCTTTGTTGGGCCAAGTGACCCAGTTAGGAAGAATCATTACATTTTTGCCAAAGGTTTCTGCAGATAAGTGAGAAAGTAGCTAGGGGCAATATCTAGATAATAACTCTGCAGCAAGAAGACATTCTCACTTAATTAATGCCCTTGTAATCCTGGTAAAAAGAAAAAAACAAAGCAAAACAAATAATAAAAAAACAGTTTTGCAGAATAAAATAACCAAGGTTCTAGAAATTGGCAAAGTGATAAATGAGTCATTACAAATGGAAATGGCTTTAATTCATTTAAAGAAAACAAATCCTTTTACTTGATCATATGATGAAAATAGTTGTAATTCCAGACACATGCCAGTATTTCCAAATATCTCCTTTGTTTTTAATACTGTGATAGGATACAAAAGAACATTGTTTTTAATATATAACTTAACTGTAATTCATCATTTCCAAGCAAACTCCTATCACATATCCCACAGAGCAACACTTACATTACTTGATTGCTCCCAGCATATCAAAGCACAGGTTTACACTCTATTTTTCACTTGGAGAGAAAACAAATTATTTCCAAAGTCACTTTTTAAATCCTTAGATCAAACTGACCCTTTCCAATTTTCAGAAATTAGTAATTTTATGTGCCACACCACTGTCTAACTAAATTTATAGACTTGATAAATCATTATGAATTTGACTGTTTTTAAAACATTATTGATTAAAATCAGTTGTTTTCCAGTTCCTGAACATGTCCAGTTTAAAATACCCCAGAACAAGGAATACAAGCAAATTTTTCCATTTGTTCTACCAAGTATGCAATCATATTTCATTTTTTTTCCTACATTTGCAGATTACATTTCTCTGATATTTAGCAGAAGTAGTTGATAGACACCCTCAGTATACTCTGATTTCACAGAACTGGACAGCTGACCGTTCCCGTGGCTGTCTGCATGAGCACTGGCTAACCAAATGTGCAAAGAAAGTGGGCTGAAGTAGTGAAATTGTGCAGAACTTCCCAGAACTTATTTCATTCCACTTCAACTTTGGTTGTATACAGTTTCATTGCTTCAGTTTTTAATACCCTAAAATTGAGGCAGAAAAGAATTTAGAGCCTCCTCCCAAATGGAGGATGGCAAAGACAATAAAAAGAGTAGTTACAGATAAGACTTTTCTAGATCTCAGATAAAGTTGTACCATGTGTTTCAGAATTCAAGAATATATTTTGGGTTCCTTATGTTAAAAACAGTTTCATGATCTTTTTGGTTATTTGTTTTAGAAATTTAACAGAATAGTTAAGAAGAAATTATAGAGTACAGAATGCTTGAAATATATTATTTTATAAACACTTTTGTATCTAAGCGTTTCATGTATTATATTTATATTTAATTATAATATGACTAAAAGGTGATAACTGTATGTTATTCTGTACTATTAAAATTTATCAACATTCTAATTAAACTTTTTTTTTGACATTTCAGTTCAGTGCTTGTGAAATCTACGGCCAAGGAGTAATCATTGATATTTCATTCAAAAAGAATCATAACATTGCAAATAGAAAAAAAATATAACAGATTCTTGAAATGTTAATTTAACTCAAAGCTTTCCAGATAATGGTAAGTTACCTATTTTATTTTCACACACTTATCCTCAAATAACTTGTTTTACTAGTGATTTTCACTGAACAATTTTCAGATTTCTTTAGTTTAGGAATTTAATTTATGGGCTATATTTTAGTAAAGTAAGCTCACTTCATTTTGATTCTTCTTTAATTAGCTAAAAAAACAGACCAACAAACAAGTGAACAAAAAACCCAGATTCCTCCAGACACCAAATTACACTGATACCTAAAAGTTAGATGTCATCACCAAATTGCTCTTTGAAGAAATCTTTTCTTTAGTTTTACAAATAACTTATGTCTCCTGGATTAAGTATCTACAAAACATACCTAAAGCTATATATGATGAATAACTTGGTATGGGATTCAGCTTTTTATTAGGAAGCCGTGCATATTGCACCAGATAATTTCTTTTATGTCAAATTATGCGTGCAAAATCATCATTAGCTGCTTGTGCTTCATTTATTTTCATAACATTTCCAAAACATATTCTTTTATAAGTCTTCAAAGCTTGGCTAGGACAATATATTAAATTATCTTTGCATATTGGCGTTTTTATGAGCTATACAATTATACAGCAAGTTACAGGAGTAGCAGTGAATATTTTAACAGAGTGAAAATTTAAGAGCAGAACATAATATTATAATAAAACATGCTGAGTCATTTTGAAGTCAAATGTCAAGCAAAGAAAACTAGCTGTGTAGTTGTCATCGAGTTATGGTATAATGTAAAAGACGTTCCCAGAGGTAGCTCAGAGAAAATATTAGTAGGAATGTCTAAAATTTCTCTATAGACCCTTCAAAATTTTCTTTTTTTGGTAAAGAAAGAAATTACATGTTGACTGATATTCAAGTATTGCCATCCTTCCCTTTCTTTATCTGCTCTTCCTTCAAGCTTTGTAATAGATCATCCTGAAAAACGAAACAATCACTTATCCTTTTGACAACTTTTGGGAACTGATGAGAAAAAAAATGCTACCAGGTAAAAACTGGATCAGCAACATAAATCACTTAACCAAATTAAAAGATTCATTATTACTCGATGCCCTGCATATAATTAGACCTGGTAATGCCATGAAATACAGATTTAAGAAGTAGACATATTTTGAAGACACATGAATGACGATGTCATTGACAATTTTAAACAAGTAAATAGTAGACATAATTTTATTTCAATAGTACATGCTATATATGTTTTTATTTGTATTTTAACTTTCATAAGTGATAAGTATTTGTTTAAGCATTGAAATGAATTAGGCAGAAAATGCTTTTTTAATAAACATTATTTGATTGTATTTTAACTTGTTAGTGTTAGATTTTCACAATCTATTTTCAGTCAATACAGAGAAAAAGGAAAAATCCACTGAGCTTTTTTGTCACTGAAATATTAACTTGTTTGCTTTGGTCTTATCCAGTTCAATTTCCTGTGAGTTACTACAGTCTTTGATTTTAACGGAACTTCTCCTTCACTAGCTAGGGTAGTTTATTAAAAAAAAAAAAAAAAGAAAAAAAAAAAAAGAGAGAGAGATTGTGTCTTTGTTGAACATTGCTGGCTGTTGTTCTCATAACATTGATTTTAAAATTTTACTACTCATTTTTGACAGTTCGGCTGTAGTCAAACTATGGCACTCAGTAATGGGTCTAATTTCAAGTTATCAGTCAGCTGCTTCCCTCCGGTCCGCTTTCTAAAACCAATTGACTGCTTTTTAAATGAAACTATCTAATTCTCCAGTGGTAGAGATTTTTTTTTTTTTCATTTTATTTTGCTACTTTAGAGAACAGACATTTTCTAGAAGCTGGAGACAGTACTTCTTGCTCAGAACTTTCAGCTCATCTGGAACTATTAAAAATAGCCCTGAAATATACCGTGCATATATATGTATTTATATAGGGCTCAAGTTAATGATTATGTAGATCATTCTGAAATCAACTGATGAAAGATGCTAAAGTGGAAATGTTGCTTTGGTTTATTGTATCTACTGCTCACATTATTTAGATTGTATTAATATTGGGATGCCTCTGCTTTATTCTTTCAATCTCTTCAATAAGACTACTGTGAAACTGCCACCCATTACTTAATATTATCACTGTGATTAGTTTATTACCTTTCAACACTCTCTTATTCAGAAATAAGCTAGACTTCCACTCTTTCACCACTATTCCCACATATTGCTAGCATGTTCAAAATTGCCCTGGCCCAGGGTTTCAAACTATGTCACAAAACAGCAGCTTCATAAGTGTGAAATTTTAAGATTCTCCTCTGAAAACATGTATTAATATGAATGTACAGAAGATTTTTTTTTCCTAAAAGCCTGCTTTTTAATGACATCTGTAATTATCCGGCTCCAAAATCTATAGTTAATTTTAGTTAGAACCATTCTAATAAAGGAACTTTAGACTTTGTATCTATCTATTTTATCTATTTTTCTTTTGGAGTTTTTGAAATGAATGTTTTGGTATTATGATTTTGTTGAAAGGAATGACAGAATAAGAAATGAATAGATAATTATTTCAATTATTTTAAATCTAATCTTCATGTATTTTCTATTTCTAACTATCATACAAAAATAGATAATAATTACAAATGTAGATAAAGGGAGTCATATGTATATAAATACATTCAAAGAAAACTGGTGTTCTGATTGGTCTTGTACAAAATCCATTCTTGCAGTGGATTTTGAGAGGCATTTTTTACCTTACTGTTTGTTTGTTTTGCCTTTACGTTAAACTATATATATTCCTGTCTCCTCATCCACAAGGTATTTCTCTGTATGCACCAAAATTTATTCATTTTCCAGCAGATTTTATTGGAACTGGTGTGTTATTCTTATGAGAGCAGCATCTATATTGCATTTTTACTGAAATCTGTTCCTATTTATATATTCTAAATAATGCATTTGATAAAATTGGAATGACAGAAACTGGTCAAATACTGCTATAAATGACACCTAAAAATGTTTCTTGAAGTGAGTTACATGACCACCATCAGCAGCAGCAGCAACCCATTATTACTTGTGAAATAATTCCATACTATTGCAAACTACTTTAGTTTATAGTTTAAAAATCCTGAATAATGATTGAATTTACAGTGACATTCTGTCATTATAAAAAAAAAAATAGAAATATTTGCTTACCAGATATTTTCAATGGCATTTATTTAACGATGACACTTTACCTTAGATAAAAGATTCTCAAAACACCTGAACAATATAAAATTATTGTTCTTATTCAGTGTTTCATTTGTTTTATGGAATATAGATATAAATATAAGTTATAAAGCTTAGAAAAAGATACAAAAAAATCTTTGATTTATGGGTGTACACAATTTTCTAATATTTGTACCTTATATAATGCTAATTTGATTAGCCACATATATTTAAAAGTCATTCATCTAATTACTCTTTTAAAATGTTAATTGTATTTTACTATATGTATTTGAACATCCTCTGTCTTATCATTTGCTTGTAATCGGCTAAAGATGCTGAAAACTCTACAATAGTTATGAGTTTCTGAAAGAACTTTATGAATGGAAATTTTCATATTCTTATTTTGTCGGGTGAAGCCTCTGCAAACAAGGCAAAGGTTCTCTACCTTTTTGTGTCTGCTTCTATTTCAGTATTGGAATCTCCATCTTTTAGCTTTATCAGATTTTCCACTGTTTAAAAAAACATAACGAATCAACCTATGAAGCTGTTATTTTCCAACAAGTGTTTGTTTGCTATATTGATCATCTTGCTGATTGCCTTTTTTCTTTCAGTCTGACTGTGAAAGTACTTGTATGTATTGTCTTTTCTCCTATTAAATAAATGAAGCAAGATTTATCTTTCAATAATGTAACAATTTATATATGAAGTGCAAAGAAATTCATATCTGAACTCAGATATCTTGTCTCTCTTTTAATTCTCTACTAACTTCCCAAGGGGTCCACATGGTCTCTTGCAACCAGATGACAAACAGGAAAAATAAAAAGATCAAGAGAAAAAAAGTTTTAGATTTAGAAAACTATCTGTTTTACTATCTGTTTTACTGGTTGGCACAGGATATATTTTTTTTCTCCTTACTGTTTCTATCTGGCTGTAAAAAAATTGCACTCTTTAAATTTGAAGGATGAAAATGGTCCATGACTATGAGAATCTCTGAACTCTGCCTAAAAACTTAGAAGATAAAGAGCCACTTTTGGAAGAGTTGAACCTTTAATATATATTGCCTGCTTGTGGAAAGTGTTTTGACTAGCCAGTTGTACACACACAAAAAAATATACCTATACATTGAAGCTTTTTCTTCAATACTAGGGATTCCTAGTGGGCTGCATAATCAGATATGACTTCTAGAATCATACACTCAGTCTAATATTGCTTCAGATCATTTCTATGTGGTTTCCCACTATATTTGTACAAGCACTTAAACACTGCAGAGAAATGTCTGTTTTCTTATTCCATGGTTGGAGAAATGCTAAGATGGATAGGTATTCTGAATTGTCCTCAGGAAGCCATCAAAAGTTCTTGGATCTTTTCAATTGGAATTATGCAACAAGAGCAGATACTTTGTAGTCCCAGAAACCTGTACCTTTATTAGGTATGCAATTTAGTAACGAAGGCACAAATTATACAGCAAGATCTCAAGTGCTTTGATTTCAGTCTAATGCACAGGAGGATGTAAAGGAAATTATAACCTGACAGATCTTCACTCCAGTCCTTGAACTCCCTTTAACTTGAAAAACACTCTAAAAGGAATCATTTGAATGAAGTATTTTCCCATACCTTCTGACACACAAAAAGATCTCCCAATAGTATATATAATAAATTCTACTGAAAGGAAGAAAATAGCTGGTGTCCAGATTTTGCTTTTTTTTTTTTTTTTTCCTGCCAGCTGATGTCTATGAATCATGAAAACATTCACTGGATTCCTTCTAGAAAGCAAAATATATGCTCTTACAACTCTCTTTTGTGAAACTATCTAACTTTAAATAACTTTGCTCAAAGACAAACTAAAGAGAAAGTACAAATTATCCTTTCAGAGGTACTTGCAATTTCATAAGATTGAGTTCTAATTTAAATTGTTATTAAAATGTTGGTTTACAGCATAAAAGCATATGAAACTTTAAAAAGAATCCATTCTCAGGACATTATATCGTAGATTAAATATAATCTGATTTGCCATGTTCTGTATGTCAGACAGAAGGTTCATATAAAGATAAGCTAATGGTGCTTCTTGAACCAAAAAATGCCTCCAATGAATACTATATTGATCTTTTGTTAAGTTGGCAGGTTTGCATGAATTAACAGTAGAGCGTTTTAGAAACCTGAATGTGAAGAGGTTTAAAATGAAGGGGAAATATTCCACAGAATATTTGGACTATCCTAAATGTTAAGTTAGGTAGTTCAGAATTGTCCCTCGAGGATATTTTAGCTTTTTTGTTGTGGTGTTTTGTTTGTTTGTTTGTTTGTTTTGTTTTTTCCAATTGCACAATCTTAGCCTCATATCCCTATAGTCTAAAAGTAAGATAGCTTCAGGATGATCAATATTCTTCCTATAGAAACCAAATGACTAATCAAAAGCAGCTTCCCACTTCTGATATTTTCTAGGACAGACACTCTAGCCCTTTAAATAAAAACAGTATGAATAATAAACAACCAGACTGAAATATAGAAAAAGTAAACAAATGGATTCCATGTCAATCCCTGATATACTATTTATGTTTAATGAACATCAACACACATTCAATCCTTTACACAGAAACAAATATGTAACTCCATAGAAGGAAAAAAAAACTTATTGGAGTAAAACTTTCTAAAGTTTCTTAACTGAGTATGTGTGGAAAAACTCATAACTCAAAAATTTTCACAGTACATTCTCAGAAACAGAAATCTTATCTGGTTATGGTTCAGAGTAAGTGTTATCAGCGAATGCATCATATTGCATCATAATTTCTGCTAATAAACTCTGCTGGGATCAGGTCAAGTCAATCTATCAACACATGATTTATCTGCAGGGTGAAATAAATGAGCTTAAGAAACAGGACCTGAGCCCTGGACCCTTTCATGCTCATGATTCTTCATTTGCAATAAGAGGTGGTTTGTGGGCTACTTTTGACACTTTGATGAAAATGTTCATTGATATGATGCATTAGGAATTCATGTAATTGCCAACATGAATTATACCAACCAATATTGCTGTGACTCAGCAATATGTGTGTCTATAGGGTGAGATTCTATATTATATAAAACTGTATAAATCTTGAAAGACAGACTCATGTGGATTACCTGTTGAAAAGCTGTGTCTGCTGCGATAAGTAAATATGTTCACTATAGAATCCCAATATCATATTCAGTGTAACTCTCTTAAATGTTGGAATTTCAGTATGATAATCACTTAGGTTTTTGAAGCACATTCCAAAATTCCATATGTATTTTCTGAGAAGATAGTAAAGCCACATAAATAATGCATAAAACAACAGCTTCTGAAATCTAATTATCTGAAGACATAACATGGAGCATATAGTAAGCACACTCATGGCCAATTTTTTATCCAGCTACTATTCTGCAAATGTGCTTTCTAATGAGTCAGAACCAAGATGTTTGATAAGTCTTGATAAATTTGATAACTGCCATCAGTGAAATGAATGACGGACCATAATTTGGATTATTCTTATGATATTTTTGATCATCAGCTCCCTCTAGTGCAAATTTACTGTGCTGTTATCTTATGACTAATCTGTGTGACTTTTATAAATTTAAAATTTTATTCAAGAACTTTCTATATCGTTTTATCAAACTAAATGTTTTTTATTAAGAAATGTAAACTCGAATTGAATTATGCCTACATAAAAGATAGAATAATATTAAATAATTCCATAAATAGTTCATTCATTTTAAAATGTAGAACGGATATAAGAAAAAGCCTGTGTTTGATATTTATTGTCATTCCATATATAGTCATTCTAATATCCAAACAGAATAGCAGAAAGAAGTAGAATTTACTGGTAACTATTTTTCACATATTTGAATGCAGACTAACATTACAAATAGACAAATAACCTTACTGTTTTAGTAGATCTATATATCTTACAATAAATAAATTTCTGGATATGTTAACCATTTGTATTACCTTTTCTACTTTAATGCTTTCTGCCATGTGTTTTCTACTAACTTTAAATATTTAGATAATTTTTTCCTTTGGAAACAGTTCAAGGTTAAAAAATCCCGAGTCAGCTTTTTCTCAAGCTTTAATCTATCTTCTCTAAATCCTCTCACACAGTCAGATCATGTTGCATAAAAGCTTTGAAGAAAAAATCCACTGTAATAACTTTTGACATTACTACGAGTAACTGTCTAACATTAGGTGCTGAATGATGTTTTCGTAGCTTGATAGACATCAATAACTGACGGCATTGCTGGAAAACTAACTAACTAAGATCTGCAAACTCTTGATAAAGGAAATGCTGGCCTCAAGCAAAAGACTCAAGTCATGAATTTAAAGAATGGGAAGAATATGGAAGGAGATCACTCTCTGTTTTGCCTGCTATTTCAGCTGTCAGGGAGGCAGCAGGAGTGGAGAAGCTCTGCAAAGGAGGTTGAGGCAGCTGGGAGTGACAGCAGGACAGGAAGGGGCCGGGTTCTCATTGCCCAGGGCACAGACCCACAATACCTGAGCAAAGCAACTAGAGTAGTTTTTGCAATGGTAAACTAGTTCAGCAGAGTCCGATGATCACTGTAGAAATTTGAAGTCTGAGGTCAACCTCATGAATCAAGCTCGTGAGTAAGGATCAGCAAGGAGCAGAACTGGGCATATGCCTATCTACAACACAAATCAAGAAAGAAAAAGGACAGTGCTGCAGACACGCACACAAATTGAGTGTTTATTAAGAAATAAAACAAATTTATTGAGAACTTGGCATAGGTAATATTCACCCAGGGAATTGCGTCTCTCGATACAATCCGTTGCATGTCATCGCAATTCACTGGTGACAGCTGTGGTGTCCTCAGATGGACAGGTTAGTGTCTAAACTGCTGTTCTGTTCAGTTCTTATACTGCAGCTGGCCTGTGGTTCTCAATGACCTCACTGCTATATGAATTATAATTCTTTATTATCTTAACTATTTATGAAATGTGTCTTAAACATCATACCCACATACAAAAGCCCGCTCTATGTGACCATACCTGAATCTGCATGAACAGTTTTTAAAAGTCTTATTTATGTAGCAGTTAAACAGATCTGCAACAAGAACAACTGAGGGGAATCTCTCTGCAGAGAATTCTCTTTCCAGGAAATTCATTATCAACCTTAAGCATCAAATATGCCAATGTTCAGAAGGAGATGCCTGTGTGTGAAGTCTTCAGGACTGTCCAAAATCCCATCAGGAGGGCTCCTGTCATAATTTTTAAACAGTTGTGAAGACACCTAAGATTTTAAGTAGGAACCTATTTTCACATTGGTCTATTGTCTCATGACAGTTCAAAGTCTCATTGGTGCAGATGACTAGCCAGGGAGTTTCTGGACCACTGGGGTTCAGTGACTGAAGCACACTGGGTGTGCACACAGGCACAGCCATGACACACAACACCACCACAGTTATAACCAAGGAACAAGCCTTGTTTTCCCTGCTTTTAACTCACAAACAAAGACCCATAGTTCCTCTAGACTGGAGGCCCCAGATGAGGCTGGAGAGGACAGTTATGGTCTATTAACGCATGTGGTAGCCATTATAGACGCATGAATGATCCACATTATGCACTGCAGGTAAAATCCAGGTGATAACATGCAATATAACTGTTGTAGAAAGTTATGCCTGCAACAGTCATCTAAACACTCTTCATAATCAGGGCACAGAAACAAGCACTTCTAGGAAGTGATTCATCTCATTTTATGATAATCATATGAAGTTAGTCAGATGAATTGTGCCCAAAAAGTGTATGATTCTCTCCACTGATTTTGTAGTGTCTAGATGACTGAATAACACAGGGAGCAAATATCTCAAGTTAGAGCAGATTCACAGCTTAAGTTTGGAAGGTAAAATTCCACTGTTAGTGAGGCAGAGTCTTCTCCATTCCAGTGGAGAAGAGCCTATAGCTATTTCATTCCTAGCCCTGTTTAAAGAGATTCTTGGGACAAAACATTTCCTTCAGAAAGTATAGTGCTAGATTTTTTTATAAAGCAAAAGGAAAAAAAACAAAGCTCTAAACTCTAATACACTAACCATTAGAGTAAAGCTCTAGTTGAAACTCAAAGGCAGAGGAGAAGTAGACCGCCATGGCTAAAGGATTAGATAACCAAAACGTGGTAATTTAGCAAGACTGGATGGATATATAGGACACTTGAGATATCAAACCAAAGAGTTACATTTAAGATGTTCAAAGATATAAAGTGTATGTTGGAATAATACTCCAATCACTACACTCTTCTTACTGGAGAAGATGTAAGTATTTAGATGTCATAGAACTATATTCATATCAAACCAGCAGATGACATTGACAACAATGATTTTTATACATTTCAATGCATTTTGACAAAGTATTTAACTCCAAGAAACTTGCTATTAAACAAAAGTATATTTTTTAACTATCAATTACATTCTTGAGATTCATGTGAAGGTCATGAAAAATCATGACAAACAACAAAAGTTTCACTTTAAGGATACAGTAAACTGCATTGGAGTTTCAGAGTTAGATAAACTGAGTTTCAAGTACAGGCTGAGATAAGAATATCAGTGTTTTAATTTCTAACATATACAATAACCTTAAAAAACAAGAAAAAATTCAGCATATCCTCTGTGACTTGACAAGAAACAGTCACTCCAATTTAATGGTGAAGAAGTGTTAAATCATGTCTCAGTTTCTTCATAAGTAATCAGTAATTTTCCTACAATAATATCAGAATGGCTGGTCTGTGATGACACTTGCAAAATAGTAAGTATTTAACAGACCCATTCTGAAGGAATTGAACAAAATAAAATAGCTGACATGCATTTTAGACATGATATTCTTTTCTTCTATCCATTGAAGCAATATCAATATTGCACCAATAAAAAGTCAAATTCAGAACACGATAGTATTGAAATGCTGGCAGATTTACTTACTTCATCAAAGCAAGAGGAATAAAGTATAAGAGATCTTAATCTTCATAAAAGCTTGTGAATAAACCCTAAAAATCAACAGTTGTTAGCAGGTGGCTGTCAAAGAGGAGATCAAAAACATGAGTGATATAGGAGTGATTGGACAAACTTTTAACAATTTTTAAGCATGATATAGTTTTATAACCTTCACCAAAGATTAAGCTTTAAAAGAATTCTTTAATGTAGGGCAAACAAAAGTACATCATCCTGCACTTCAGTTACTGAATTGAGATGAATTATTGCAGATTAAGGAATAATTTGAAAATAATTCTACATTCACTTTCATCTGCTTCACAGAATCACAGAATTCCTAGGGTTGGAAGGGACCTCTAGAGATTATCTGTTTGAACCCCCTGCTCCAGTAGGAACACCTAGAGCACATGGCACAGGGTAGCATCCAGGTGGGTTTTGAAGATCTCCAGAGAATTCCTTTCACTATGTCACTAAACAGTTTGAGAAATTACTCAACTATTATTTTCCTCAACAAGAAATAAAATATTGTAAGATTACCACTGAAGATTTTATTAGATGTTTCCATGGAACATGCCATAATGCATATTTATCAGTGTTTCTGAACCCAGTTGGGAAAATAAATGCAATTTAAACATTATAAAACATAAATATAACAACCATCCATACTATAGATTTAATAAACATTTCGGTTCATAAATAAACAACCAAATAAACACTTACTTGTTCAGCAAACCAGTAAAGCATTGTTTTCAAGCATTAAGATGAGATATATAATTAAAAATTTGCTTCAGCCAGAATAAGGATATTAAGTTTACCTATTTAGTATTGCAAATATTGCAATCTACAATCTGCAATATTTTTATAATCTGCAATTATTTTTATTATATACTGATGATGCATATGATATTGCAATATTTTTCCATTTTAAGTATTCAGTGTGTGCATATAAGAATAGTAAAAGCTTCTGAAATAGTACATTTACCATCATATTCAATATAGTTGTAAGCACTAGATTGTGTTAAATGTGTATTTTTAAGACCAAACTCCAAAGAGTAATACCAATTCCAGAATAGTGCAGACAACTTAATTTGAAGGTTTGAGGGGTGACCTTGATTTTCTAAATACTGAAAAGATCACATATAAATAATTACTGCTTTACAGCAATGATGTCAGTGGCTTTAGAGATTGTGTTTATGTGTTGCTACGTATTGACAAAAATTTGTCAGAGTTTAAAAAGTGCACTAAGGTGAAATATTTTCATGTCATAATTAAATTATCTGCTAACACAGCATATCCAGAATTTGACACTCTATTCTTGTAAAACTACCCATAAACTTTGTTAAGATATGTTTGGAACTCATTTTCTGGTGTCTTCCTGGATTCTACAACTCAGTTTTTCTGTAATCCTTTGAATATTCTGAATAAATAAGTTATAAATTAGGATCACATCTAAAAACATCATTGTGATAAATACTGACTGATCAGCTTTTAAAATGTGTTTTATATATATGTTATATATATACATAAATAATGCTCTCCTATTTATGCAGCAATGCTTATTTAGGCATTTAGCAATGTTGTTTATTATTTACATTAACATGTAATAATGCATTTGCAGTTTAGCCCAAAACCTATCTCACTCATCAGACATCAGTAGGGAAAACATAGTTTTTGCAATCACTTAAACATGGGGTTATATAAACTAAAATTATTATTTCTTGAAGTATACTGTTTTAGCAGTAGTACTATATAAAAGGCAACATCTCTTATTATTTTTAAGAAAGAAAACAATTGCAATTTCTTTTTATGAAGATATAGAGTTGTTATGTGTCCTGTGTATTTTTCACATGCCTAACATTTTTAGCTCTTGGGAATGTTTAGTTGGCTTTCAGATGAAATACAGTAAGCTCAGGTAGCTGCTGAGATATGGTATCATATTGTAGCTGCATATCTCAAGACTAACCAATTTCAGCCTTAGCTAAAAAGAGTTTTTCTAGAACTGACCCAGGTTGTCTAGTACAAAAAAAAAAAAAAAAAAGACATTCAACATTCAATATTGTAATTAGAAATAAGAATTCTATATTTTTTGTTTATGACACAAAGGTTACAGAGATAAAACGCTTTCTCCTGCAGCCTTAAAGATACATTCTGACCTCAGGACATATTCTGACCTCAGATTATTAGCCTAACCTTTTCCCGGTCTCACCTCCCCTGCCCTCCAAAAAACAAAGAAAAAATCTCATTAAAGCAAGATGTTTCAATCTACAGAAACAATTGTTCCTCCTGGGAAATTACATGTTGCAGTAAGCTAAGTTTTGAACAGGCTCTGGTGTTAAAATGTCCATAACAAAATCAGCACAAACCCTTTTTAAGGTGATCAAAACACACTATTTCTAAAATATTTGGACTACAGACACAAATAGTACTATGTCCCTTACTAATTTTATAGAAGTTTAAGGTCTCAATGTATACTTCTGAATGTATATTTCTTTCTTTTTTTCTTTTTTCTTTTTTTTTTTTCACTCTAGTACCTTGAAGCTCAGAGTCTACGGGTTTATAAATAAAGGTCAAATCTCTTAACAGTTTTCTCCTTCTTAGCCCACCTTGTATATAGAATGGATTTATAACTCCCCTGAAAGCCAAAATACTATATTCTAAATAGCGAGTTTTAATACTTTTAGTATTGAGACAGATACACCAAAATTATGGGCAGGACTATTTACTCCTGGGCAAGTAATAGTGAGCTCTAACTCTAAGAGGGCATGAGCTGTGACTTGTTCTGAGATAAAAAAGATCTCTTGAAAAATGGAGTGACTGAAAACTAAAATTGCTTCTAACATACCTGCAAACTCAGCAGGCATGGTAAACGCAACATTTCACTGCCAAGACTAATTTGTGCGCAAAAGCATTTGTGCAATGTTTTCTTTTAAGATCACCATGATTTTATTCTGAAAAAATAATCTGCTCTGTAAATATACATGTATTTTTCTGCATCAAACATAACATAAATAGTGTTAGGCTTCAAACAGATTTCTGACAACTTCTAGCTCAAGAGGATATGATTTGAGAAGTCTCTTAATTAAGAATACTCTTTGGATATACAGTTGTTATAATTGGAATTCAAAGTGTTCAGATGTAGATGCCTGCTACCTGTGGCAAGCATTTTTAGAAAGCATGTATGCTATTCATGAATCTGTTTTATCTCAGTAACTCAAAAGATCCCTCAAAGTTCTCTGAAAGCTGTTGCTGAATTAATTAGCAGTTAATAGATCAGACCATTACTTTACGGTCAGAATCTAAACTGAGTCAGCTCACTCCAACCAAGAATCACATCATCATCAATCTGTTTGGCGGTTGTTAAAACCAACAGTATTAAGAGTGTATTAAGAGTGCAAAAAATAAAGCAGTGAATTTTATAGCTAATCTAGACTATTGTCTTAGGAAACATCAGTGCTTATTAGACTCACCTGTCTATTGCTTTGACATTCAGTAATGATTCTTACATATGTGGAAAAATCAGGTTATTAGTTACGTCTGTCAAATCTATAAGGAGTTGTTCTTTTTTTTTTTCTTTTTCTTTTTTTTAAGAATTAAAAGAATAAATCACATTGATAATAAATAAAGAAAACAAATCAAACGATTTTCAGAGAATGTATGTTGACTTTGATATGAAGAAGGGATTTTAGTATCCTCAAATACTACAAATTATGAGTGTAGCTTGGTTTAGTTTGGCTTGCATATGTATCTTATGCATAACAAAACATTTTGTATAACATATTTTGAAATGAATAGCCACAAGATTCCTATGGATCGTTACCAAAGTGCATAAACTTCTGTGCCATCTTTGCAAGGTAAAACAGGAGAATCATTAAAAATTTACCTCTTGCATTATCATACATCCTTGAACAAAACAAGGATTAGAGCTTTACTATCCAGAGCATTCAGAGGGAAGCTGGAGAAGCTTAATAACTGACAAGATGTGCACAGTAAGAGGGCTTTTTAGGCTGGGGGATACTCTCTCTAGTCTTCCTTTTTGTTGGGGGAGCTGGGGATATTGTCTCCAGAGTGATCTGAACCACCCGTTGTAGATCTGTGTAGAGCTGCAGCTGTCTTCACTAACTGTCTTGTCAAAATCATTCCACCTTCCGACACGGAAGCAAAACTTCACGTTGCAATTAACACATGAAATGTTATTGTTTTTCAGTCCTCTTGGAGCTTTTAGTCCTATTAACATTTTGCCCGCCTTAATATCATTTCCAAATACATTTTCCTACCAAGGTGGAATAAAAGCATTATGTAGTATGAAAAGAAATGTGATGTGGAAAGATAGAAAAGACTAACATTAAAACAGTGGCCCCTTTGGCAGATAAAAACCTCAGCTCTAAGAGATGTAAGTTAACATCTACTATTTATGTAAATATGTTGCCATTGATATTTTATTAGATTTTCTGTAGAGAGTATCTATTTGCTTCTAATATAATCAACTTCAGTCTAGACAACCTAAACATGTATTTTGCTAGGTACTTCTGTAAAAGTGTTTATTTTGTAGACATTCATTTTCAAATGAAAATATTCTTAGGTTTTGGTTGCCGGAAAGGAATTCAGCATTCCAAATGATAGTTTAAAAGTAACTTTCACTTTTTTTTTTTTCCTTTTGACCTAAAAAGTTCATCTGTTCCTCAAAAGGCCTTGCTTTATATAAAAGTAGAAATTCTCCAAACTATTTTAATATATATTGGCATTTCAAGTATATTTTACCTGCTTTATACAATCTAGAAGTGTGTACGAACAGGTGATATTTTTCTTAATGTTTGAAGTATCAAGAAACAGTTTTCAGAATTTTTGAAGCTCAAAGACACTATTTCAAGAGCTTTGATTTTTACTCATAACATGTCAAAAATGAACAAATGAACAGCATTTCTATTTTATTATTCGCAAATGTTATTTAAATCAGAATAAAAGAGTCAGCCCTCTGTCTGCATAATGGCGCTTAATAATGGGACTAACAAGAGGCTGGGAATTAATTACGGCATTTCAACTATAAATAATCACCTGAGCTAAAAGCAAAGATTGGTTACAAATATCTCTTTGAGATATTCTCCTAATTTGGACACTGTGGCTAAGGGGTTTAGTTTGGAACGTCTATACTATCCAGACATATCTTTATATCTGTAAGTCTATTTGTATAACTGTAAGGCCGTATCTGTAAAATATACTTCAGTTATTCTGAGTTTACAAGTTCTCCAGATTTTCAATTTAATTTTTAATATGAAGCAAATAAAACAAGCAGAGGGACATATAAACAACTATATTAAAATAATTGGATATCAGATACATTAGCAGAGTATATACCTCATTGTGAGGACATTCTTGCTTATCTTTGAAAGGTTGTGGTTATCAGGGAGGTTCCCGAGGACTGGAAGAAAGCTACTGTCACTCCTGTCTTCAAGAAGAAGCATCAGGAGAACCTTAGGCACCTGGATTTCTGGAAAGGTGTTGAAGAATATCCTCCTGCAAACCATTTTCAGACATGAAAGATAAGAAAATGATTGGAGGTAGTCATCATGGGAAAATCATACTGGACCAACCTGATAGCCTTCTGTGATGAGATGACTAGCTCAGTGGACAAGAGGAGAGCAGTGGATGCTATTTTTTATTGAGTTCTTCTGTAGCAAACCCATAGACAGACTGATGAATTATGGACTCAATAAGTGGACAGTGAGGTAGATGATTGAAAACTGGCTGAATTGTCAGGTTCAGAGGGTGTGATCAGGAGTCCAAAGTCCAGAGTCCATCTGGACACAAGATACTAGTAGAATAGGCCAGGGTCCAGTACTGAGGCTAATACTGTTTAAGCATTAATGACATGTATGATGAGACAGAGTGCACCTTCATCAAGCTTGCAGATGATACAAATCCAGAAAAAAAGGGGGTTGGTGCATCATCGAATTGCACTGGCATGCGTCAGGGAGCAGTAAGTGCTGGTATGGAATTGGAAACTAGGAGGCATGCAGAACAATGTGACTCACAAGATAGGGACCTCACCAGCCAGGGTCCTATTTTGCCTTCAGTCCAGAGTTTAGGGCACACCCAGAGATGGTAGCCCAGTTCAAACAAGATTCTGTAATATCAAGCAATTTCGTGGTGAGGAGGTCAGATCCAAGGTCAAATCAGGAGGTTCTTCCATAGGAACAGATCCAGTGAGGATAACCAGGGCAATACAGTCCACTGATCATCAGCCAGGTCCATTGTTATCAGACAAGTCTGAGGTCAAGATGGAAAACTGCTTTGTAGTACTGTACTCAGAGTCTGTATGGCCATCCAGGAATGTCTATGACCAAGCTGGAGACCAATTTTCTAGCATAAATAAGGCTATAGTGCTCTGGGTTCCTGGGTAATGGGTTCCTGGGTAATGAGTGGATGTGGAGGCCTTATCCCAGGCAAGTCAGGAACATTTAGGCCTCTCAGTTTCTTCAGGGCCATGACAGCAGGATCCTCATAAAGTTAATCAAGGGCAAAGGCAAAATGCTGGATCTGTGGAGGAATCATTGCTCTCGGGCAAGGGTTAGAAATAAGTTTTGCTGAAAACCCCTTACTGTCTTGGTGGACAAGCTGAATATAAGCCAGCAGTGCATCCTGGTATTATAGAAGGCCTCTTGAGAGGCCTTAGGGTATCCATAGACAGCAGGCTGATGTCAGTGATCCTGCCCCTCAGCATTGACAAGGCTGTGTCTAAAGTGCTGTGTCGAGGTCTGGGCTTCTGTGTACAGGAGAAACATGAACGGAATGGGCTGAGTCCAGTGAAGGGCAAAAGAGATGGCTGAGGGACTACAGTATCTGACATAGGAGGAGATGCTGAGGGGGCTGTGACAGTTTAATCTCAAAAAAAAAAAAAAAAAAAAAAAAGACTCCAAGGGATCATGTCAATGTGCATAAATAGCTGATGGATAAAGGAGACAGTATCATACTTCTCAGTTGATTCCCAGTGAAAGGAAAGGAGGTAATGGGAACAGGTGAAAATACAGTGAAAGCCATTAAAGAACAAGGATTTTTTTTTTTTTTCCTGTAAGTGTTGTCAGACACATGAATTGTTTTACTAGAGGGATTGTGGAGTAGTCATAGTCATCCTTGGAGATATTGAAAACGTGATCGTACAGAGCCCCCAGTAACCTGTTGCAGCTGACCTTATTCTGAATGCGTGGGCTGAAAGAGGTGACTTGAGGAAGTCCCTTCTGACTTCGGCTATTGTGTGATTCTGTGAAAAAAAACCCTTGAGGTTGTTTTTTTTTTTTTTGTATTGCTGATTTTTAGCTATTCTAAATCTCATAATACAGGAGAAAAACATATCAGACGCATCAATTTTTTAAGTGTAAACAATTATTTTCTTACAAGATATCTTTCTCTACAAAATAAAGATTTCTGAAGTTGATTCTATGAATTAGAAAAAAAAAAAAAAAGAGGTACAGAGGAAAAAATCTGTTGAAAGACTGTTTTTTAGTGGAAGCAATTGTCAGGTTAAAAATTTAGCCTACCAGTAAAGAAAATTATGAAGAAAATACATATTCAGAATTAAAAACAATCATTTCTTAACCTGTATTTCTGCTTAATGGGAACTATATATCTTCAGAGAAACTATATTCAGCTATTTCTTATATTAACATATTTACTAATTATAATTTTACAATTATAAAATTTGTCTGTCATAGAAAATTATTTAAAATAACTTACTCTATACAATATATGACCAGTCAAGGTTCAGTGTGACTACCCTCATGCCTAACAGAGAGAACAGTACTTTGAGGAGATAATACCTATAGTGCCATATCTAGTGTTTTGCAGTGACTTATCAGATAACAGTATTTGAGAAATCACAGGATACGGCTGCTTTCGATCTGTAAAAGCAAGTAATTGTCACTTTTCAAAAGTGAAATTGGTCATTTTTATGAACTCATGCTTCTGAGACTTTGAGAACGGAGAAGCAAAGAGTTGAAGACTTACTTTAAATAAACATTATCAGTTCCCTAAACCAACTTTAAAATAAACAGGGAAATTCAGTCCTAACTGTTGAGTTACCTTTTTTGATACAGATTTTTTTTTCGTTTAGTGTTTTTCTTCTTTATTGCCATAAAAGCAACAAAATCTTGCTTATGCAGGCTCTTCAGACAAGCACATATTGCTTGCATTTTTAAATTGAAATTTAAATAGCAAATAAATCTGCTGTTTTAAATACCTTATTGCTAGGTTCTGCAAGGATTCATCAGCAGTATGCTGTATATTATCTGTTTTCTGTGCAATGCCTATCCCATGAAATGTACATTAAAAAAATCCTCTGGCAAATGCTAGTCAAAAAAAAATAGTTTCATGCACATAAGAATGCTATTACAAATTGTGCAATAGATAATTAAGAAAGTGACAGATGATTCATGGTTCAGGAAACCCAATAATTGATAAATATCGCATACCTTCTCTGTATACTTCAGTATATCCTTACATGTAAATAATACATGAGGCTTTATATTATCTCATATAAATGTATATGATGGTATTTCTGATTTCATTTAACTGAGCAATAATTTTTAATAAATTGTGACAATACATTCCACAAATAAACATCTTGTATCAAAAAAAAATTCTCAGGCTAAAAAGTCTTCTTCTGTATTAAATAGTAGTTTCTTTTCAATTCCCTGCATTCTTTTGTTTTCCTTTATATTTCTATTAGGAGCTCCTGAATAATTTATTTATATCTCCATCACTTTAATTTCTTCTGCCTTTATACTTCTCTCAGTACAGTCCTAATGTATATTTAAATATACAGGATTGCTAAAAATAAGTAAGTGGGTAACAGTTGTCATTTCCTATAATGCTTGTTAGAATTAAACAAAATGGATTGAATGAGCATCTGGAGGCCTTGTTTTTTGTCTAGACTTTTTTTTTTCTTTAAATTTATTTTGAATTAGTGGTGCATTTGCCTTGCTAGCTGAAACAATGCTCTCACTTTCCCATCTGAACTCAATTGTTTTATTTTATTTTTTTTTTAAAAAAAAAGGAAAAAGAAAAAGAAAATAAAAGAAAATCTGGGTTTCTCCAGTTCTCAAACTATATGGTGATTAAGAAACAGGACTGTTCTCCACGGATTCAGACTCTTACCTGTAAAACATATTTTATACTATCAACCCTTACTTTTCAATGAACTTGTTTAGGTAAAATCTTCCAGAGGGGACAATTGAGTATTTTGCTTTTATACAGTATCTAACATTAAAATCTCTCAAAGCAAAATCAACTGTCAGTGTGCCAAAATTTAAGCTATGGGCATAAATATCAAATTACAGCAGCTATGTCTTCACTTCTTTGTATACTGTATTGTAAAGGTGCTATGTCAGGCAGCTACTCCAAGAAAAATTTGCTGTTTGTCCAATTGGAGGACCTTTGCAGACTGCCAGTTTGAATATGACTGCACTAGGTTTTTCACCCTTGCAGTCCTCCAAAACTACAGCAGTGGACTTCACATTCTCGGATATTCCTGACATCATCATCATATGTCCCAATTCATGTAATGCATATTAACATTTTCCATTCATTTACAATGAAGAGGTTCCCCCACCACCACCCCCCAAAAAAAAACTATGGTGAGATGCAGCACAATGTTTACATTATTTCACAAACTTTTAAATAAATAAACAAACACACACAAAAAAAATGTTATGAGGATCTCAAAAATATCACCAGGTCTCCAGAAAAGAGCCAGAACCAAGTGTTATGGAAGATGGATGTGACTAGTTGGCTAACAGGAACTCAGGCTTCAGTTGGGAGAACATCAGCCACTGCACAGTTTTACCTAGAAGACAAGGTTTGTTCTGAGGGCTAGCAAAGATGTAAATTTGAACCCATATAACCAGCTGTAACCAGCCTGTTCCATTTGAAACAAACTTGTGTACCAGCTAGACATATCCAGAATATATAATCATATCCATAAGCTACCAAATTCTTACGTAGTTAGAGATGGACAATGGACTCTAACAATCACCATCAAAAAACAAACAAACAAAAAAACAATAACTGCGTATGCTAGACTTCTTTTATCTGTCTAAAAAAATGTATAATTAGATCAAAACATCACCATAATATCAAGAAATGAGGCCATGAATCCAAGATTTTCACACACAAAAACAGAGAGAAAAAAAAAAAAACAGATATTTGATAACTATGCACAGCAGGAACCACAAACATATCTATCAGGAAACAATATGCTAAAGTTAGCAGATCTGGAAAAGCCTATAGACTAAATAATAAAAATCTGTATTGCAGAATTGCGCTGAAGAGAGATGTCATGTGAAGTTAAGCCATGCTCTGTGAGAAAAGGATTCATTTGATATCCACATATTCATGAATGGAAGCAGTCAGTGAATCCATTATAAAGAATAGATCTGGGGAATTTAAACACAATGGGAGGTTTAAAATAAATTTTGAAAGACTGAAATGAAGCAGCAGGAGGCAGCCAGTGTACCTGGTAAGCACAGCAGAAAACACTACAAAACAATAAAAATTAAGTAAAGCTTATAAAAATTGTAATAAAACTTCCTTAAACAGATGTTCAAAAAATGCGTGCAGAATTAAAGAGGAAAATGCAGCAACAATAACAACCACCTCTTGAGACAAACAAATGTAAATGTAAACATATCAAAATCCTAGTCATCAGAAAAAGGTAAGCTAGTATAAAGGTTTTGCATAGAAACTTCTAATAAAAATTGGACTTCATAGACTCCCTGCTTAAAAATTTCCAAATAAGAACTTTACAAATACTACATGCTGGTTAAGCCTATTGAATAAACAATGATTATTCCTTATTAAAGATATTATAAATATGTTTTGTTAACTTCAAATGGCTTTTCAGATTATTAATAATGTTTATAAAGCAACATTATTAATGTTCATTAATGATAAACTGATACAAATTCAAATGGGTAATAGCAGTTCTGTATATGGCAATGATTCTAAATATCTATCATATCTAGGTGCAAACCTTGTCTTCTCTACCATCTGTATCCCTGCATAGTGAATACATTCAGCAATATGTTCTGAAAATTCAATTAAAAAAAGAGAGCAATAGAATAACAAAAACATAAAAGATAATTTTATCCTACTCTCTTCCATGTAAGCCAACATACACTGCAAATCACAAAAGCTGATAAAAGCTATGTAACTATTTTCTTCACACTTCTTAAAATGGCAAGTTGATTTGTGTGGGAGTTTTCATAAATTTTGAATTGGTATTTCAACAGTATAGAATTAGATATAGTTTTAATTTTGAGAATTCATTGAGAACTGACTGGATGGCAGAGCTCAAAGGCCCAGAAGATGGGGCCAAACTCTTCTTAGTGGTGGCCAGTGACAGGACACAGGGTAATTGGTACAAATTAAAACACAGGAAGTTCCATCTCCGTGTGAAGAAGAACTTCTTTCCTGTGAGGGGACAGAGCCCTGGAACAGGCTGCCCAGAGAAGTTGTAGAGTCTCCTTCTTTGGAGATCTTCAAAACCCACCTGGATGCCACCCTGTGCCACGTGCTCTAGGTGTCCCTGCTGGAGCAGGAGGGGTTGGACTGGATGATCTCTAGAGGTCCCTTCCAACTTCAATCATTCTGTGATTCTGTGATTCTGTGATTTTATTTCAATGATTTTCAATTTTGTGAGGATTCGCCAATGCTTAAACAAAAGCATGTGAGAGGCATATTTATTGACAATAGTTAATGCTACTTTTGTCCCTCACAAAAGGCTTTACAGTGACATTCCACTCTCTACCATCATGCTGAAATTGATTAAAAATGATTGTTGCGAGTTACGAAGTCCAGATATTAATAAACAGGAATATTTAGATTCAGATTATATTCACTTTGGGGTACTTCAAATTTTAAGTAGTTCTGAATATTTTTTTCTCAATAGTATTTCCAGTTTTCTGAGATTCTGTAATATCAGCCTGAGACAAGATCATAGACTCATAGAATCATAGAATGCTAAGGTTGGAAGGAACCTCTAGAGGTCATCCAGTCCAATCCACCTGTACACACAGGGTCACCTAGAGCACGTGGCACAGGACTGCATCCAAGCGGGTTTGGAAGATCTCCAGAGAAGGAGACTCCACAACCTATCTGGGCAGCCTGTTCCAGTGCTCTGTCACCCTCACTGTTAAGAAATTTTTCCTTAAGTTCCTGTGGAACTTTTGGTGTTTCAGTTTGTGGCCATTACCTCTCGTTCTGTCGGTGGCCACCACTGAAAAGAGGCCAGCACCATCCTCCTCACTGCATCCCTTGGGGTACTTATAGGCACTGATTAGATCCCCTCTCAGCCTTCTCTTCTCCAGGCTGAACAGGCCCAGCTCCCTCAGCCTCTCCTCATAGGGCAGATGTTCCAGGCCCCTGATCATCCTTGTAGCCCTGCACTGGACTCTCTCCAGCAGCTCCACATCGGTCTTGAATTGGGGGCCCAGAACTGGACACAATACTCCAGATGTGGCCTCACCAGGGCTGAGTAGAGGGGCAGGATCACCTCCCTCCACCTGCTGGAGATGCTCTTTTTAATGCACCTGAGGATCCCATTGGCCTTCTTGGCCACGAGGGCACACTGCTGCCTCATGGGCAACTTGTCGTCCACCATGACACCCAGGTCCCTCTCTGCAGAGCTGAATAATAGAATAGATAATAGAAGCAAAGAAATAATGACTAGATATTTTCACCATAACTCCAAAGTACTAAATGACTGACTGATATTTGGTACTTCTCCTTCTCCCTGGCCTCTTACTGTGTGTGTGCACTGGCAGTTCATCAGATAAGTCTGTTGCCATGTCTGAGCAGACTGCTGAAGTCTGCTTAATTATTTTCTGTCAAATTCTTGCAAAGCCTGAAATTTCAAGTTTATGCAGAGGCATCTCAATGCCTATATAAAGTTTATGAATTAAAAAGGCATAAACATAAGACATTTAAGTTCTTAAAGCTGTCCCAACTGCAAATATACCAAGAGGATCTAAGTAAAAGTCATCAACAAAATAAGGGCTTGCTGCGGGTTGATGGCAGGGGGCAAATTTGTTAGGAGATAAATCCCCTTGTGTTCCAGCTGATCCTCAAAGTTTAGACGGGCTTAGGGAGTCTCGACTCATCTCTTAATAGGGATACCAAATCCTGTGGTACTATAGGCCTGACTCTGGCAGTACCAGATTCACAAACAGTCTGTCAACTGTAGGTCCGATCACCTTCCAAACAGTGAATCAAGTTCACAAATAGTACAATTTATTCAAACGCAACATTTAGAGAACAAGTTTTGGATGTCTGTACAGGAAATTCTCTACTACAGTGTGGCGTTCTTAGCTAGTGCCTAGTGTACAAATGCACAATCACCGCTCACCCAGAAGATGGGAGAGGACTCTTGGTCATTACGAGTCTCCTCAGGCAATGTCTTGACTTGAGGGGAGGAAAGGGCTTCAGCCTGTCGACTGATCCAGAAGTTACACTGGAGTCTTCCCTCTCTCCTTTTCCTTCTTCCTTAGTGCCTCTTCCTCTGTTCCTACCACCCCATTCTTCCTACTATATCCCTGCTTAGTTCACCTTTTAAATATTCTCTTTATCATTTAGGTGGAGCTTGAGTGACTCTAATCACACTTACTTTTGTTATTTATTGGTTTAAAAAAGTCTCTCAAGTTAATTGAAAATCTTGAGAGCATGCTCGGTGAGGAGTGGTTGTTGCTTGGATGCAGGTAACTTCTGGGATGGGGTTGTGTATTGGTTTTATAATGAGATTAGAAAGGGAAGTTTTTAGCAAAGTCTATTGGAAGAGACCTATCTGCCACCATTGTTGGCCCAGCACCAAACATCACACTATGTGGCCTATCAGCTGCATGGTATCACCCAGTTGCCACCTCTGCAGGGAGTACAACAGAGTTTGGCTGCAATGTCTTCACTCCACTCCACTCTCCTTTCACTCATCGTCTGCAGGGCACCATCAGATTATCCCCTCCCAGGGAAGCCAACAAAGTTTGGCCGTGGTGTCTCCATTCTGCTCCACGCTTCCTTTACTCTTATTAATGTGTGCTGGGAGGGTAGATTGTGTTGCCAAGAGAATTGTGGAGAAGTAGATTCCGCACATACCAACCATCCTGGAAGTGATAATTGTCTCTCACCTCAAGCAAGCTTCTGTTAGGCTCTATTTTTCTCTAAGTTCCCCTTTCTCGAGCAATTCTCTCACAAGGTCTAGGCTAATGTGTTTGACATGTCCCTATATGAATGACAGCATGTCTGCTAAACACAATTTGTTTAGTGAGATCACTGAAAAAAATACCATTGCAAAATACATTATACATAAGTACAGTATAAAGTACACTGCAGAAATTCTCTTCCAACTGGACAGATATGTCATCTTCTTTACATGAAATAGACTATGTGCACTGAACAAAGCATGACTTTAAATATTTCAGAATACATTAAAATGTAAATAAAACACATTTGTTGTGGGCTTTGAAGGTGGCTAAAGTAAAAATAAAGGAAGTATGTAGAATGGCTACTTATCTTTCTGAGTAATACTCAAATAATCCCCGTTTTATGAGAACAGCTAACAAATCTAGCTTCATAAATGAAATGAGAAGACTCAGTCATTGGCAAACTGATGGTTCTCTTAACGGTCATGTTCATCCAAGATGGTATTACTCTATCATGTTAAAACAGTCTCTCATGTTAAAATCTGTGCAAGTAATTAGAATCCAAAGACTTAAAAATATAGTCTCTACAGAATATAGTGACTCAAAATGAGTAAATTGTATCATTAACATATCACAGGCCTGCCAAAAGTTAGTGATCACTTAAGGCAAAGATGGAAACTGAAAGAACTGAGAAGGTTTTCAAGGTACATTTCTGTATGCCTGAGACAAATACTTTGTTGAGTATAAACTAAAAGAACAGTGAGAAACAGACTGGAAGAGGAGACAGAATGTAATGAAGGTGCATGTATTGCAGTCCATAAATAGAAGGCTGATAGGTAGCTAAAAAATACCATTAATCAATAATAAGTTACTGATGAAGTTGGTGTCATTGGTTTCTTTGTATGTTTACCAAAACCAATGCTAGGAAATCTAGATATTCTAGGGTTATCTTGGCAAAGATCAGAAAACTGCAATCCATACTACTAGGAGAATGGAGGTATTTCTGTAAGAAAGAAACGTGTGACTGAAATGATACCTAAATTACTCATCATCTGGAAAACTGGAGAAGTAGAAGGGAGTTTTTGCTTTTAAACCTCACCAAAGCAAGTTCCAGGACTGTGATAAGGACATAGATAACATAATTTACAGCATTCTGCTCCAGTCGTTAAGCTGTTTCAACTAATGGAAAACCATTAACTTTTCAAAGTGTCATTTAATATTAGAAGAGCTGATCACTACAGAACAATCGAGTTTCTACAGCATGTTTTTATAGCTCTTAATTAGGGATATGTCCTCAAATAAACTCATAAAGCCTATGTCTCTCCTGCTTTAAGTTCCTTAGGTCATAGACTCTTAAAGTCCTAATAAATCTCTGTTAGTTGATATTGCCTCCTGACTTTCCAACTGAAATTCTCCTCCTAGGTTATTACACTGTCTTTTTTGTATCTGGTTTAGGTCACACCTTATTACTTTACATGTTGGTGTTGAAAATTCATTGACCTTCATTCTACTAAAGTTTAGAAGGTGTCTAATGATCAAATATACTGAACTGTGAAATGCAGTTCCAAATAAAGATTTGAATATCATTATGTAGATTATTATTAAAAAAAGAGAATATGCAATACAGTTACTGCTTAATTAAACTGAAGTGACTGCACTTCTTTTCATTTACAATAATCATGGATTTTTAACTATTACTTAGGGATATCTTGGAAAGGATTTTCACTTGTGTCCCCACCCCAAGCAGAGTATCTAAATTCAGACTTTCCTGGAAGAACTAGCTAACGATTAGTATATCTGAATTGGGACACAACACAAAGCTGTATTTAAAATTTTCCCAAACAAGAATTTCCATCTCTACCATTTTAGTTTTTAAAAATAAAAATGAAACTCATTTACTTCGTACTTAGTAATTCCTCTCCCCACACACATACACATTTACAAGGGCAGTGACTTTCACAGAATTACACAAAATGGTTGGATCTAGAAGGAACCACTAAGGATCATCTAATCCAACTTCCCTGCACAGCAGGCTCACCTAGAGTGCTTTGCACAGGATTGTGTCCAGGCAAATTCTGAATATCTCCAGAAGAGGAGACTCCACAACCTCTTTGGGCCACTTCTTTCATTGCTCTGTCACCCTCACCATCATGAAGTTTTTCCTAAGATTCAGACAGAGCTTACCATGATTCAGTTTGTGCTCACTGCTTCTTGTCCTAACACTGGGTTCATGGGGTTGTTCCTACCTAGGTGCAGCACTTTGCACTTGCCTTTGTTGAACTTTATGAGGCTCCTCTCTGCCCATCTCTTCAGCCTGTCCAGATCTCTCTGAATGGCAACACAGACCTCTGATGTATCAATCAGCCACTCCTTCCAGTTCTGTATCCTCGGTAAACTCACTCAATCCCTTCATCCTCAGGGATCCAGGTCACTGATGAATAAATGAATAAAATTGGAACCAGTATTAGCTCTTAGAGAACTATCTAGATTTTGAGAAAGCATTGATCTTCATGCTGGGTATTTTTTTTATTGTGCTGCTGTGTAGGTGATGTAACCATTAAGTCTGGGAGAACAGTTGTGAATAAGTAGAGTCCAAAGACTCTACTTTGAGTAGAGCCATCTGACTTCTCTACAAAGAGAAAGAAGAGTCCAAAAAGACCACAGAAATCTCTTTCTGGACAGAGAGATGACAGGGAAGAATTGGGATGGATCCTGCTCAATGTAGGCATTGTTGGCCTGCAGTCTGGACCATCTTCACATGTAGGACCCATGAGCAATGGCCTGGGAGCAGCAGAGATGAAGCACTTGTGAAACTCCAGGAGAGTGATGTGCTGCCCTGCAGTGGGGTGCACCAGGGCTTGCTCTGCATCCTCAGTGGAGCTCCAGGAATACCTGAAACATGTAGCATTGCTGGGGAGCCAAGCCGATGGTCTCTTTCAGAGTAATGACCAACTAAAATAGATGTTAGCAAGCATTCAGGATGAGAGGGAGTCTCCTTGTCAGAAGTCAGAAGGAAAAAAAAAAGTATTTTCTTTATTTTGTATTTTCTTTTCCTCATGATGAAAATTCATGATCAAAAATTTGTTTTAACTGTCAATAAAATAAGTAAAAATTCCAGGAGTCAAGGATGTTTTTGCCCACAACAAAAGGGCTTCATCTGGCATTCCAATGGTAATAAGCAGCTGTATGCGGGCAAATGAATCAAGCCCTATATTTCTTTTAATCATCCTAAGAGATCACCTGGTGGACAAAGAAATAAAATTGTAATGAAATCTTAAACTTAGTATCCTTCAGTTTTAGTTTAGTTTTGCCCAAATAATATCTAATGTCATTTTAGATATCACGAGAAGCTGCTTTTCCAAAAATATGCTACCTTCTAGTCTACTTTTCCTATCTTATGTCATACCTGCATAGCAGAGACTTCTCAGATGGTGTAGGGCATGTTGTGTGGTACTAGAGGCACATGTTTACACCTTGCCACCCTTGAGGCCTACAGTGTTAATGTTAATACCTGAAATGGTCACCTTAAAATTTTTGTTTATATTCAGTGGAGGAAATGGACACTCCAAGGGCATAAGTCAGCTCATCTTCAAGCTAATTTTTAGAAGAGGTCAAATGAATAACATGCCAGTGTCTGCTTCTCCTTACTGACTGTAAAGGAAGTTAGGATACCTTGCTCAAATACAGATGTAATCTCTGCAAATATTCAAATCAAGTGAGACAAATCTCTCACTGATTCCCCAAGCTGATGTAAACACATCAGGCTTCTTCATTCTGCAGTGAAAAGAAATAGAAACTCATGGAGTGGGATTCATCTTATCCATCTAAAACACCTATTTTAGACTAAAATATATTGCATACCATGTGTGCGCTATTCATCCAGAAGTGTATCCTTCCCAAGTGTAGGTAAGAGAATCTTCCTTTGGGGCTGGGTGTGGGACATCTAAATCTATGGATTAATCTTCAGAAAATATTTCTAACCCACTGAAATATGCAGGGATAAGTTTAAAGGATCCCCTGTTCTCTGGATTCTTAGCTCTCTTTTCTGCTTTGCAAGGACCCCTGTGCATTGGAGTAGTCAGACATTCTATTTACTCTTTCACATTCTTCCTGCATCCTCACTTCAAACATGGATTTTGTGCTCTACTTTTTTCTTTTTTTTTTTTCCTTTTTTTTTTCTCAGTACAGGTATCTTAAATAGTTACATACTAGATGCTGAGTTGCAGAGAAGACAAGGATGAGAAAATGGAATCTGTTGAAAGTATTAGTATTCTTTTTCTTATTTTTCCCTTTTCTTTATTTCCTCGTGTGTCCTAAGTCAAAGCAGTTTAACTTCATCATGTGAAAAGTTCAAACTTATGTCTCCTGAGAGAGCTGAAACTATTTGTATTCAACGTGTATTTTCAATTTATAAAACAACTTTTAAAGAAATAATGCAGCTTTTCAATGTGAAGTTCAACTTGTTCCATCTCTGAGGAAAAAATAAAACTTGTTTTTAGCATCATAAAAGTGTTGAGATTTTAAAATATGAAACATCCAAACCATTTCGATCAGAAAAACAAGGATAAGAGAGTCTGCTCTTTTTGACTCTAACCTGTAAAAGGTAAATGTTGGTAACTGCTAAAAGAAGATGCTAAGAGATCAGTGAAAAGGCTGAAGTAGGCTCAGAGGTAACACAGGAACAAAAATTAATTAATTCAATAAGACAGAGAATTGTGATTCACTTTTACCCTAATGCTTTAAGATTTCAAGATACATGCTAAAGAACATCTCCATCTTAACTTAAAGTGGAGGTGGGAGATATCACAAAAATTGGTGTCAAGCATTGCTAGTAGAATATAAATTGGTTCTCCAGTTTAAACTTAAATATCATCTTCTTTCTGCCCTTTCTGCCTGACATTATTCTGGCTATCTCTAGTGAAATCCTGCCCTAGTCAAGCTAGCAATAAATTTGCCATTGACTTTAATCAGGTCAGAATTTCACTGAAATAATTTCTCCTATTAGAAATTGGATTGAAACCTGCTATCTCTTCTGGAATAGTTATTTTTCAGAGGATTCTTTAAGAGCGCTATGCAGCCTCTGGAAATACTAAGAGTTTTAATAAGAAATGATCTAATTTATGCTTCAAGGGCAATGTCAAACTGTATAGTTTCATGGCTGCAAATATAGAAAGTGAAAGACCCTATTTTGGCAATGTAGTTTAGTATTCAAAAGCATAAAAATATTCTCTTAGCCTACCTTCACTTTCTCCTTTTAGTTTCTCTGTCTTCTGACCTTCTAACCACTATACATGAGGGCAAATATAAAAACCTTTGACTTTTTTTAAAGAGAAAAAGGCAAAAAAAAAATAGAATGTTTTCAGTTAATACAAATAGAAAAAAATGATTGCAGGTATATCGTAGGTATATTGACTCACATGAGAAAAAAAAAAAAAAAACTGGAGCCCCTGATAACGAACAAACAAAAATATATTATATATATATATTGCTAGTGCAATATACATTTAAGCAATATATTTTAGTCCAAATCTTATTTTTATGGGGCAGGGAGAGAGGAATATTAATAGTACTGAAAAAAATCTGTAGCATTAATACAGTTAAAATAATAATTCACATATTTTCTTGTATGTACAAGAGAGTTTCTCAATAGCCTATTCCACCTTATAATGTTCTTCTGAATCCTAATGTTGACTCTTCAGTTTCCTTCAAGAAGGTAGAGATATGATTACAACAAGATATTAGCGTCTGGAAGACATGATTGGAATGAAATTGAACAGGATTTTCTAAAAAATAGATGATTAATTGTGATTATTGCTCTCCTTACGTTAGATCAAAAGAACAGGTCTTTGAGGGAAAAAAAAAAAAAAAAGAAAAAAGAAAAAAGATGCTGCTGCTTCTTTCTCTCAGGTAGACACATGTGATGTATTGCCATCTGGAACAGACAATTTCTCTGCACTGACTAAAAGAGAATTTAAAGTGATTACTGCACACATGGATGTCTAATGTTTATTTGCCCACAAGTCTACTGCCATTTTCAGTACCCTTGGGCATCAGGGAGCCCACAAAGGGCTGCCACTTGTGTTAGGAGATCTTCTGGGATTTTTTTATTTTTTTTTTCCTGGGGTTGAGACAGGATGCCTCAGCACCTTGCAAGGAGCACACTGTTTGACATGCTACAGAAAAAGGCAATCGAATCCAGGCACTGCAGAAAATAGATACACTTGCATGAATTGCTTTCCCTAGAGGACTGCTGTACTAACCCGGTGATTTTGCTCTTTGTGTCTTATGGCACGTTAAAGTCCATTAAAAGTGAATATAAAAAGATAATTCAGGTATTTGGGAAAATACTTCTAAGCAGAGACATAGTTTTTTCTACCGTATGGAGTATAAACATAAGATACTGACTCTCTGAAATTACACTACAATGAAACTGCATCAGTGGTTTGTTGTTTACATAGTAAAATATTAGGAGGGACAACTTAGTGTTTGAACTTCACATATATGTATGTGTATTTTGTATGTATGCGTATGACAGAGAAAAAATGATTAAGTTTTCAAGTTACCTGGTAGTTCTGTGGAAGAACAAATTGTTCCAAGATAGAAAATTGGAGTGATTTAATGTAGTTTTCAGGGAGTTGTGAAGTGATGAAGGCATTTTAAAGAGTTGTGGTGCTGACAGCTGGCAGGGAATCTTTCTTCCTATTGTTTCTGGAAATCACAGAAATCTCTTTTCCTTCTCCACCCCTCCAGGACTGTGATTTTCACTCTCACTCCAGCTTGGCCTATAGTAACAGATTGCATCTTCCTTCCAAAGGGCTGTTCCACTATGATGCCTCCACTTTTATCCCCAAAATGCTGTTTATTATCCAGAATCTTCCCTTTACCGGATTCTCCTGTTCTCTTCTATACCTATGTGGAGTTGTGTTAGTTTTGTGAGGAGGAGAAGAAAGCACAACTTCTTAAGGAAAATTAAGCTTGAAAAGTGATAGAGTGGTAGCCACTAATAGCGGGAAGAGGAATCAGACCCAATAGCCACCATTCCCACTGTTTTTGTTGACATATGAGAAGAGTCTATTCAGGAATTAGAGAAACATTTAATGTTTAAGACATACTGCTCAAACAGGTAGACCCTCCGTCTCTTGTGCTAATAGTAAGACAAATAGTCTACCATGGCAGGCAAAGATGGTTGCCTGTGCTTAAAGATTGCCTGCTAAATATTAGAAAGCAAATCTCCAGTATAGCTAGAGTCTTATTTCTGCTTCCACTGATGATTAGAAAGGTTCATTCAGGCACAGTGACCTCTAAGTAGTTCTGGCAGACCACTGTAGAACTGGAACATCTTCCTTAGTGGTTTTCCACTTGAAAATAAAGCTTAAATCCCATTAAACTTGAAAAAGATACACTGCTCAGTCACTTCAGTCACTGCTGCAAGAACAAGCCCCACAGTAGTTTCAGACAAGTTATTTATCCATGAAGTTTATGTTTTTGGTAGAAATATTTGTGTTTCTGTGTATTCTTTTCTATACTAGAGACTGCAATATGATTTCTGAATTATAAAAATTCTGTACATTTGTCTTCAGTATAAATAGTATTTTAGAAATATATCTTATTCAGTCCTAGATCCAAGCTTTCTTAAGGGGACACCTCAGCAAGGCTGAAGACATAGCAGCTAAGTGTGTGGAACATTCTGATAGGACATATCAGTAATTGATTATTAATTGCAAGGAATGTAATTTCCAATAGACCTTTGCAGTTACGTGGTTCCCTGATTATCTCCATCTAGTTCTGCCCATGAAGCAAGTTAAATAATAGAAAAAAAAAACGAGTTTACAGAATGCACAGTGGAAAAGGCAGATTTGTAGAGTAACGACAGAAGGTTGAAAGTGATATTCCTGCTTAGTTGTGTTGCCAGAATTGTGTCTTTCTTAAAAACTTAGTCATCTACAGTTCGCACCCTTTTTGGTTTATATTCTTCACAAAACAGGGCTTCATCTGCTCTCTAAGACTCTGATTTTTTTTTTTTTTATTTTAGATCTGTGAATAAGAAAATATGGAACAAACTCTTCAGAGAGTGAAAGCTGTTATTTTAATAGCTGGCTGTGCATTTTGCTTTTCTATCAAGGCTTCCTAAATATTGGCAGACTATTTTTATTAACATGCCATTTCATGTGTCTTCTAGGAGGAAAGTTGATTTATTAATAAAAAGAGTCAGCTGAAAACAATTCCCATAAGGAAAATCTTAACGCAGGTAGGATTGATTGTGGTTCTTCCCAATGTAGAAAATGATTATATAAGAATAGTTAGAGTAGGAAGAGACCTCAGGAGATCTTGCTGTCCCCCAGGGCTTGTTCCCCAGGGTCTGTTTCCCAGAGCTTCTCCCCTAGCTGTCACTCACTAGCCTGCTCTGCTGACAGGGGATCTTCTTCATCAGGGGCAGAACTTTCCATTTGTCCTTAGTGACATGAGGTTCTTGCTGGCCCATTTCTTCAGTCAGCCCAGCTCCTTCTAAATGGCAGCACTAATATCCAGCATGATGACTGGACACTCTCTCCCTGCCCCAAAATTTGGTAAGAGGGAAAAAGTTGATGCAAGTGAAATCTGTTGTCTTTTCCAAGTCACTCTTAGAAGTGTTAAATGTGACCTGATAAAGACCTGAAAGAAAATCCATGTGTAAATATAAGCCGCTGATTATACTAAGAACCAATGGAAAGTGGAAGAAATGACTTTGAGCTTTATTAACCTGTTCCAGTTATATCTCCACTGTGCAAGCTTGCTGTACAAAACACTCTGTGAGGTAGCTGAGTTTTCAATTCCATTACTATGAAACATTCCCAAAGGTGTGCAATTGCCACTAACCTCCTTTGCATATTTCTCTTTCTTTTACAGCAGTCCCACTGAGCTTGCTGATAAGAAACTACCAAGGGCTATAATGGAGAAGATTTAAGAGAACACCTTTAACAAGGTAGTGCTCATGTCTGCAATTTTCAACAAGCTGTTATCTTGTTGCATTTACACAGCAAAGGAAATGCTTCTTGCATTTTTCATTTTCTAAATAAGGTTTCAGAATGCTATTTAAATATGGAAAACTTAAGGTATATTAAATCTAAAATTTTAAATTATATTTCATAGAAGAAAAATAATTAAAATCAGCTTCTAACTTGAAAGAAAAAAAGAAGGGAATATTTCGGTTCCACTGAAAAATAATCCCCTCATCATTGATTTTAAGGTATTGCAACATTCTATGAAAACATATATATATATATATTTTCATTATTTCCAAGGAGCCTTTTCTAAGCTTAGACATCTGAATCATACTTCATCTTGTGCTATATCATTAAAAAAAAAAAAAAATCTATCCTGGAAAAAAAAAGTTCTGTGTACAAAACATAAAGGAAAATGTCTATGTATCTTGTGTTTGTCCTTTCTGTTTCGGTTCATTCAGCCTGCAGTCTTTACTTATCTGTGTCTAAATATATTCCACCGCCATTTTTTTTATGTTAATGAATTATTATATGGAGGTTTAAGACTTTGGGACCAAGGCGGGACAGCTAAGTCTGTGGTGCCTTTTTTTTTTTTTTTTCCCCCCCGTTTCTCCACCTTCTAGTCTATTTTCAAAACTTCTTAGAGAATTTTTATTCTGTTTTGTTTTGAGTCCCTCCCTCTCACTCCTACTCCCTCCCCATATCAAGGATTTGCAGACTGAAACTGAAGAGTGGATGGTGTCACACTAGGACGAGGACAAAGTCAGGAATAAAAGAAAACAAATGCATACTGCTAGGAGAGATTGTCCTAGGACATCTTACCCCTAGGATTTCTTCATATAATCAAGTTGCATGTTAAGGTCGTTGGTCAGTTCTTCAGAATTTTGTAATCTCGGAGGTTTAAAATGTTGAACTAATATATGTATAGCTAATGGACGATTCTTCCAAGATGTTCATTATTTCCTCTGAAGCTCCCTGTGTCAACAGTTCTCACTAAAGCGACAGATCCTGGAACACGTAACATGTTTTTAGAACATATTTTAAAGTTCAGAAGAGTAAGATTACAAGTTCACTAGTGGGAAAAAAAAAAAAAAAACAGCTTTGGACTTGACATCTGCGCCTCCTTATCTCTGTATATTATACATTTAAACTAACAGCTCCCACGCTTCATTCATTTCAGGTGGCTAGTATCAATAAATCATTTTAGAACAAGTATAATTTTAATTTTAGAAAAGATATGTTCCTGAAAGCCAATTTGTAATTAATATACCCTGTCAGTGAAATCTAGGAAACAATGTCTAATTTGAAGGAAGTTTTGACAAAATTGCAAATGGCTTTTAGTAGCTACATGTTTACTATTTAACAAGTTTCAAATAATTCCTAGAGATGAAAAAGAGGAAAATGACAACAAAACAAAAACATGAGGCTTAATGACTAATTTGACAGCATTGTAGCTAACGTTCTTGTTGAGCAAAATATGCTTTCAATTTATTTTGCATAATAGGGAGAAAAAAAGCAATGTATAAGAAAATATGCTATTTCCTTTTAAAGCTTATATTATTTCACTACACTTTTATCCCTATAGTTAAACACAAACAGTAAATAAACGCTACACTCAGATAGATGCTTATCCCATTCACTCCCATGACATTTTAACACACAAATTACAACACAGCTACCACATTTTATGTTACCCAACATATTTTTTATATTTTTAGCAACCATTTAACTGTATGAACAGAAACAGAATATGAGAACTATTTCATGTTTGCTTTCTTTTATATCTCTTTGACAAAGTCTATATGTAAGTCTATTTACACCGCTCCTTTCTTTCATGTGCTTATGATACAGGAACCACTAAGGAAAGAAAATGCATTTTTCCCTGTTTTTTTTTTTTTTTCCCTAACTTCAAGTGGACAAGATTTAAAACAAATTAAATTTAAGAATTATATTTTTTTTCTATCAATCACTGTCATTCAGAGATACATGCTTGTATATCTGCACAGAAAATACAATTTCCTTATAACTTTTCCTAAGTAGCTTGCTTTTTCAGTTTCTAGGAAATGGTGTTTCTGTCTAGATAAATCACATACATTGCAGCATTACAGTTAGACAGAAGATTAAAAAAAAAAAGAAAAAAGAAAAAAAGAAAAGACTTTACATTTTTAAATGCTAAAAGGAGCGTATACTGAATTTAGAAGTCAAGGTAGTCATGGTAGGCTTCCCTTTTTTTCTAAATAGCTTACTGAAAAATGTTACATAAATTTCAATTAAAAATTTATTACCTCAATATTTTAGTATTGTACTTTGGTATTTTGATAAGTCATAAAATATATATACATATTTTATAATAAGGTATACTATATAAAATAATAAATAAGTAAAATAATAAGATTGAAGGAAATTATTTGCAGAATGAACTTCTGTAGAATATTAAACAATGATTACATACTATTTTTAGAAAAAAAGTTACTCCAAAATGCAATGTTTTACTACCATGAGCCAGACTTCAGTCACATTATCAGCTGTTCCTCTTTCAGGTGGACAAAGCGAGGATACATATTCACCATGCTATCTATTTAAAGGACAAAGCAATATTCTCTGAAAACTATCACCCATACACAACTTGCTATGTAAATTTAATAATATGAATGTTTAAATTTTAAAGGTCTCCAGACATTTAAGTAACCTGTCTCACATCTAATGAGCAAGTCTCCCAATTTGCACGCCTAACTCGTACTTTGTCCCAATCGTGATTCATCTTGTTATTGATATCTAAAGCCCATCCACCATACTTAACATTAAAGATCTTAATTATAGAAAATGCAGACCACCGTCAACTTTTTCAAATAAATAAGTTTTTATCCTGAGTTTGGATTAAAGCGTGGCACGCTGACAAAGAATCACAAATTCAAAGCATAGACTGTCATGCTGTATAACCTGAAATGGGTCTCTATTATTAGAAATACAGAATGCATCCAATGAACTCTCTGTTGCATAGTCAGAATGTTTGTTAAAAGAAAAAGTCTCTAATTTATCAATTGATATCTTTATTCATGCTTATACTCACATGGAATAATCTCCTGAACAGGACAATTGCAATTGGTTGCTGTGCACATGGTGATAGGAGTCTCCATTGAAAGGGTCCTTGAAACAGTATCTCCCAATGGTTTGGATGAAACAGTCCAAACCACTGCTTGGAGTGCTGAGTTGCTATAACACAGCTATTTATTAAAGTGTCTTATCTATGCACAGTTTGTTCAGGTTTGCACTGGAACTGCCTGGGAATCTCTGGAGCAGCCACAATTTCCACTCAGGTTGCTGATAAAAACATTGAAGCACACTAACTGGTCTAGGCACAGCAGAAGTTGCCTGAAGGAAGTTTCACATTTATATCTCACTTATAACTCAAGTTCCACACTTATTTCTACTGCAAATAAGCAAAGATACAGATAAAGAAGATCTGAACAAATCTTACCTATAGCTGGTCCTGATGTCTCTGGTAGTCCTTCCTGATGTGTTCTTTTATACTGAAGGTCAGGATGTTCACTGCGATTATTCTGTCTCTGTACTTTGCTGCCCTGTTAGTAACTGTGGAAACTCCCGCATGCTATGCTATGGCCCCCGTTTCAATTAGTCGCTTTGGTCTACAGAATTGTTTCAGTTAAGCTCTATGTCATCATTAAATTAAACTGAAGACAAATAACACATTTTTCCTTCCTCAGTTCTTCACTTGACTGTTTATTTAGTTAGGTAATTTGGGAGCCTCCAATGTTATATGAATAACAATGGCTACTGCTGATTCTATAGCATGCCTTGAAATTCATCACATGCTGGAAAAAAAATAAGAATATACAGAATCATGGACTTGTTTCTTGCTTATCTTTGTAGCAACTAGACAGGATATATATGGCAATGAGGAGGAACAGGAGGAGGAAGGATACTGTCTCACCCAATTTCAGATCTCCACAGTTTGCATGGGTATTTTTAGGATGTAGTTCATCTGACATATGGCTAGACATGAGATGAATTAGTTAAGGGGATCTGGACTACCTAAAATTTGCACATTTCCATATAAATAGCTATGTTCAGTTATATAAACCATATAGGGTGCTTAGTTTTGTTTCTTTTTCCACTGGGATTATTTTAGATTGCAGTAGCTGTTTAACAGTTGAGATGCTTTGGTTTAATGGGTACTTTGGGGAAAATACTGGAACTGGACAAAAGCGTTGTATAAGCCAGCAAGAATCGAAGCACAGATAAAGTTAGGCCAAAAATAGGGAGCAAAGAGAAAATGGAAAGAAGAGGAAGGCAGAAATTCATAAAGGGAGATCTGAGAGGATGTTAAAGAACCCAAAATATTCATCATTCTGTTTACGATTCATTGTCACATGTTTTGTCTGGAAAGAAGTAGTGGGAATGGATCTGAGAAATGAACAACACTGCCATATTGAAGAACATTCTGTATGTTTTCAGATCTCTTGGACTAAATAATAAGATCATACCTCCATAATATAGTTTTGTATTTTAAATCAGAAGAGCTATTCTGAAACAGGACTGCACTGGAGTGTGGAGTTATAGATGGCATCATATTCCTTTAATTTTGCAGTCAGTCTGTGTCTGGACTATTGGCTTCTTTTAAAATATAGTCAGGCTCTTAAATGCCATTAATCTAGTCCACTGAATACAGAATTTTGAGGAAAAACATGGATGTACAGAGAAAATGCACTGACATGGATCCAAAAGTTTAAAATCAAATCATTTCAGAATCTTACGAGCCTGATAGTGCAGAGAATTATTTAAGAGAATAGTAGAAATTAAAAAATCCTCAGTTGTATCAGCTGTGTGATCGAAGTAAACTGCCACAGAACCTGCGTTATGAGCATAATGATAGTCTACAATTAATAAACTTAAAATCCCATTTCATGTTTAATGACATTCCCTGGATCCATAAATCACTATTTTGTCCCTGCTTCCAATTCTGTCTAAACAATATGCCCAGCTCTTCAAGAAGTGTGCCACCTCCAACTCTTTACAAGTCATCCTTCCCATCTATCTTCAAGGAATAAAAAAAGATCAGAGTTGCATATCTGTAGCCAGAGCTAGATAAAACCGTAATAAGTAGCAGTATATTTCTACAAGTAAAGGAGAGAAAGGGGTTTCATATACTGGAAGAATATTTAAACAAATGCTTACAGAATTCTTTGCTATGTTAATGCTGTCTTCAATACATATTTTTAGTGTATCCCATAGTGCTAACTTTACATATTTCTCCTGCCATTTGACCTATACTGTACAGAATGGCATTGATAAATATAATATTGAGAAAGAAAATGGCCTCTCTGTAGAATCATCTAAGACAGATTAATTACTTCTAACATTACACATGTAAGAGTTAGTAATCCCAAGCTAGGTCAATTATCTGAGGCTTTCTTCATGAGAAAAAGAGAAAGAGGTACTTTTGTAACTTGATTCATTTCATTTAAGACATTGTTTTTTCATGGGATGTGATAAACTGTTTTTTAATTGTGTTTATCATATTACTTGAAAGGGCAATTTGAAGTAATAGCTGAGTGCTCTAAAGATAGCTGAGGACTGTGTTGTAGACCATCCTCAGAGCAGTAGAAACAATGATACAAGGAGTGTCTCTACTTTATTATGGAACATTTCTGATGGTGAGCACGTAAATAAAAGAGAGAGAAGGAGAGAGTTCAAGTGCTGGAGCCTTCTGCTGTCAGTTTACCCTCTGACTCTGCTTTAGAGTGCTCCAAACAACAATCTTTAAGAGAATTTTGTTATAGAAAGAGCAAAGTGTAAATAGTCTGTATATTAGCCCTTTTATGCTGCTGGTTCTTGGAGATGTGAATCAGATCCCGCCTTTCTTTTAGTACGGGAGACATAAATGCTATAGCCATATAAGTAATGTTCTTTGATGGGTTGAAATTGTTTTTAGGAGGTTGAAATTCAGGACTACAGGTCTTTGTAGTTTTCTACTAAGACTAATGAGAGAAGGACATAGAGGGAAAGAAAGAAAAAAGCAATAAAAAAAAGAGGTGAAGCAGAGGCAAGAGATCAAGGTATGTACTTTTCAAGAAAATCTGATCACTGTTACTGAAGAGGTCTGTGGTAGATATCCTCCTCCTGGGCTTCTATACCTCCTTCACAACAATGAAAGCATTTGTGTGCTGTACTCACACTTCAAGCTGAATAGCAGTTTCAGTATGTGCTGTGAAAGGTAACATATGCTGAACTCCTTGCCTTATGGAGTATTGAGCCTAGAATAATGATTATGGGATGTTGTCTGAGACATGCCATCCATGGGGCACCATAACCCTACATAGCCTTTCCAGATATAGTCACCTTTCTCAGGTATTTAGTTCTGCATGATAAGTGCTACTCCCTGTTATAAGTGGTAAATGTCCAGTTTTTCATTGTTATTATTTATGAGTGGTCAGAAGCAGTGCGTAAATCAATGTCTGAACTTTAAGTAAAATGAAGTTATGACAGATATGCCGATTGAATGATTTGTGGACCATTGCAAGTAAATTTTGTGTGACAGACATGCAGCTGAGATTCATGGCAGCTAATGCAAGATCTTTCCATAATAAAGGTTTATATCTGTGGTTATTATACTGTGTTATATTTGTGGACAAGTAGGCACACTTGACCGTAATTAATCTGAGCTTTTTTAGAAAACTTTCTTCAAGATAAGATAAGTTACTGCCTACAATAAATGAATGTCTATTTTTATTACTTGACTATAGAGGGACATTAGCATGACTAGTTCAGATATAGGCAAGTGAATCTCCTTTTGGATATTAAATTTTGGAAAGCAGTACAAAGAAAGAGGTTAAGAAAATGGCTAAAAAAAATAAAAAGGCAGACACATAAGGAGATATTTCTTGAAAAAGAACATTTGTATAAAATGTCATTCTTCATTCACCTTACTTACCTGCTCCATGATATCATAAACTCCTCTGTCTTCCTGTCTTCTCAAGCAAGTTAAGTGCCTCAAAGCCAAGTGCTTTAATCAATAAGACGGCTGTTTCATCTTCTTGATTATTAATTTCCTTTGCATATCCTCTAACTTTTTTTTTTTTTTTTTTTCCTGCAAGTGCAGAGTTCAGAACTGCACAGAGTGCTCAAGGTGTGGGCACGTCAAAGTGTTATACAGAAACAAAAATGACTTTGTCTTGCTCTTAGTGTACAATATAAACACCTGTACTTATCGCCAGACTGTAGGATTTTAAGGTCTTAATGGAGAGAAATAAGTTCATCTGATGGCAATTTAGAATAGGGAGCTAGCACATACTAAAACAAAGATCTTTTAAACAGTATCAGTGATCACTTACTCCTCTAAAGACAAATATTAATTGCCTATTATAAAAGAATATAGCACATTTTGCAGAGATACGAATTGAAATTTAAATAGAGTGTTCAACATAATTACGGCTTCAGCAAAACAATGCTACATTAATAATTCACAAGAAGTGTTGTTCAGTATGTCTTGTTGAAAACAAATGCACTCTTAGAAGCATCTGATTATTTATACTTCAGAGGATATGCTTTCATATTGATAAATGGTAATTTGCTACAAGATATCTCAATAATTTAAAGTTTTTAAAACATTACCTTTCAATAGAGTAAAATAAAAAGTTAATAGCCTTGGGCTGTATTTTAATCATTGTAGTATGTGGAACTACTCTTCTTAAAATTAAGAAGAGACTATGACGGATAAAAGTAGTGAGTGTCATGCTCTAGCAGAAACATACGCATTTTGGCTACAGTATGTGCTTGTTTATTAACAGAATGTGTATTGCTGGAATGAGTTGTGCATGCAGTAGGCGGTTTCCCTGATATAAATTAGTCTCTGGATGTCACAAAAATGAGAAATTTTTTACATTATGGTGAGTTATGTCCTCTAAAATACAAAAGATTTGCTGTTATACTCTCTTTTATAAGAGAAAGGATACTGAATCTTAGAAAATGTTTTATATGTTCAGTGTACTCAAGTTATAAATGAAAAACTTTCTCATTATCTCTTAACTACAGCAGGGCCATTAAAATACTGAAACACGTTGCCTTCCATATGTTCAGTAACAGTGTTCATGAAGCTTAAAACAATGTTTACAGAAGTGCAGGAAATACTCTATAGCAGAACTTATCTTTAAGATTTCAGTATAATTGTTGCAATTTGAAAGCCAGGGGAAGAGGTGAGAGAGAAGGAGATATCAAATACTGTGTTAGCTACACGCCCGACTCTGGCAGTATCAGATTCATGAACAGTCTGTCAACCGTAAGTCCGATCGCCTTCCTAGGAGTGAATCGAATTCCCAAATAGTATGATCAACTATAAGCTCAACTCTGGCAGTATCGGATTCATGAACAGTCTGTCAACAGTAGGCCCGATTGCCTTCCTAACAAGTAGTCAAGTTCACAAATAGCATGATTTAGTCAAATGCAGCATTTACAAAGCAGATTTTGGATGTCAGTAGAGGAAATTCTCAACTATACCATGGGATTTTTAGCTAGCTCTGGTGTGCAAAGGTGCAATCATCACTCACGCCAGAAGATGGGAGAGGGATCTCAGTCTTGAGTCTCCTCAGGCAATCTCGCAACCCGAGGGGAGGAAAGGGGTTCAGCCCATCAACTGACTCAGGAGTTACAATGGATTCTTCTCTCCCCCTTCTGAGTGTCCTCAGGCGGCGTCCCAAACCAAGGGAAAGAAAGGGGTTCAGCCCGTTGACTGATCCAAAAGTTATGAATTTTTAAAAAGTTCCAAAAGTTAGAATCCAAAAGTTAGAATCTTTTTTTCCCATTTCTGAGTCTCCTCAGGCAACGTCCCGAACCGCAGGGAGGAAAGGGGTTCAGCACATAAACTGACCAGAAGTTACTTATTCCCTCCAACTTCTTTCCTCCTTAGTTCACCTTTTATACATTTTCTTTATATTCAGATGGAGCTTGAGTGACTATAGTCATACTTACTATTGTTATTGAATGGTGAAAAAGTTTCTCGCTTTCATTTAAAAGTACAGTCAATCAAAAATCTCAAGTGCATGCTCACTGAGGAGTGGTCGTACCTTGGAGGCGGGTAACTTTTGGGATGGAGGTGTGTTTTGACATTATAATGAGCTTATAATGAGCAAAATTCAAGCAAAATTCATCCAAAAGGAGTGATTTGCCACCCTCGCTGGCTCAACACCGGACATCTTATTGTGTATCACCCACTGGGCAGCTACTGTGCGGCTTATCAGCAGCAACAGAGTTTGGCCATGGTGCCTTCATTCCACTCTCCATTACTCCTCTTTGCAGCTGCAAGGAGGGCAGATTGTGCTGCCTAGGGAAGTGTGGAGGAGTAGACTCTGTGTCAACCAATCATCCTGGAAGTGGGAACTGCGTATCACCCCAGGCAAGCTTCTGTAATGCCAAAACTTCTGTTAGGCCCTAGTTTTTCTCCAAATTTTCCCTTTTTCAATCAATTCTTCCACAATAATTCATAGATATTGACAATTTCTCGGGGAAAAATTTATGGTCCCCTTTTTTGGTCAGTGATAAGATGAAAGCCACTCCAGAGGGCAAATAAGCCCCTTAATATCACAATAGCTACTGGAAATGCCTGCCTTTTCCCGCTTAATACAGGTTCATTTCAACGATATGTTTATGCTTCTAAATAGGAAAAAAAAAAAAAAAAAAAAGGACTGAAGGAGTTGAAGGACTTGTGATCAATTCTAGGTTGGGTTTAGGACAGGCTTTGCCTAAAACTGTTAGCAGATTTGCCCTTTGAAGTGTTAGTGTAGCTCAATACAGGGAGTAAACTCATGGTTAATTTTTTTTGCATATGCCGGACTTCCAGTTGATACAGAGATGCCCAGAGGCTGCATTTATGCTAGTAAGCGAAATGGAATGGCTCATGGCCTGTTTTATGGCAGACAGCAGATGGTGTGACATACCTTGTGCTCATATTTCTAAACTCTCTTCTTCCCCAAAATAGGATGAGTTTTTTTTTTTCTAGATTTGCTGTTGCTATCAGTACTTTACCCATGCCCTCATGAAGAGTGCTCAGCCATTAGAAGCACAATTCTATTTGCCAGGGAACAAAACAAGCGAGCAGCTGCACAGGAAATGAAACTGGATGGATGGCCATAGAATAGTTCTTGAGCCAATGTCCTGCTCCTGTTGAATTTACTATAGCAGTAGTAAATTACAGTAAAGTACAGAAGTATCATACAAAAAAAAAAAAAAAAAAAAAAAAAAAAAAAAAGAAAAAAAAGCTGAGCAGCACAAAGTTCCAAAGTTCCAAGTGCTGGGAAGTTTTTTTGAGTAAATTAGAGTAAAACCTGTGCTGGAACATAGTAATACTAAAATGGATGATAAAACAAGTAATCTTGCCAATCTTTCTCTCACTTCTCAAAGTCAGGAGTCTGCCTGCATATTTCAGAAGGGAATATAAGAGTTAACTGTTGTTCATAAAGTGAAAAATGTGAGGGATCTCCAATGAAATAGGAAGCAAGATAAATGGACAGTGTAAACACATACTGATCCTCAGTACAAAGGATGAATTTGAAATAAAACATCTGAACACATTTAACACACACATATATAAATATTAATAATATTTGATTGAAAACTAGAAATGTCACAGAGACCTTTTTCTCTGTTTTTGATTTCTGGGGTCAGACAAAAGCTATGGCAGATGATAGGCAAATTTAAGGAATGTGATAATTGCTTCTGCCTCCAAAGGACAGTTTGTCAATGAGGAATGTAGCCAAACATTTAGCCTTGATTTTGGTCTATCTGTATGTTAGTCAAAAGAAAACAGAATGAATGCTATGGAACTCTATATAAAGACATCTGAATAGTATTTTATGTCACAGTTATCCACAGCTGCATTTTTAATTTACCTTGAAGATCCCTTTGTACTTCTTTGTGTATGTGTGTATATGTGTGTGTGTGAAGAAGGGATTTAGGGATTCAGTGCTCATTTTCCCAAATTTTCTAAAATTAATTTCAATTTAGTGCCTTGCAATTATGCCAAATGATTTCTATATAATACTGGAACCATTTGAATCAAATTGCATTTTACAAAATTGGCAAATTATTCATGATACTGTTATGAAAAGAGAAGCTCTTATTTATCTGTGTTGTAATTTGATTTTTTAAAAAATTCTTCTTTGTCTGAAAATAATAATAAAAAATGTCTTTATGTCTTCAATAAACCTTCAAAGGAAACTTGTACTCTTGTGTCAGTAAGTTATAATTTCAACAATTCATATGTAGGCATCTGTGTATTACCGGAATACTATGTGTGTATTCTGAAATCTAGAATGTTGCCAGAAAGCATCTCACACTGTTTAATTTTTCTCCAGGATTGCAGAAGTACATTTCATAGTCATTAACTAGTAAGGCCTACGTTACTATAAAAAACTCAACACACTTTCAACAGCACATTCTTTATTCTCCCAAAATGTAGAATCACTAAAATCAAAATTGTTTGAGGAAATATGTTAGCTTCATTCAAGTTTTAGTCAGTCAAATTAATTAATTTCATGGAAATGGAATGGAAAAATGGAGAAGAATAATAGTTTAAAAAGCAAAGGAAACATATTGAATTTTGGTCATCATATCAAGATCATATCAAGATTTGGGAAACATTTTTTCAGTCATTTTCTCATTAGTATATTGACAAAATATTGCTGTTTGTGAATTATCTATTACCTGTGATCCATTTCCCCTGTGCAACTGGTGAAAAAAAAATATTGAGGAAAGCAGAACTGAAAAAAAATGGATACAAATGTAGGATATCAATGCCATTATAAAGGCTCAAAAACATAAACATTTATGAGCTGATCAGTTCAGGGAAGGGAAATAATATGGAAAACAAATAACATGCTAAGTTCATGTGTTATTTGTTAATTACAACTTTTTGGTCTATGATCCATAGTTTTGGGTCACAGTACTAAATTTTAATTATCATTTTTGATTCTTTACTTGAATGCATCTCTTCTTGCTTTATTTTCTGTCATTGAGGAATCATCTACTGATATAATTGTAATGTCCCAGATTAGATGTTCACAGAATCATAGAATCACAGTGTGGTTAAGGTTGGAAGGAACCTCTAGAGATCATCTAGTCCAACTCCCGTGCATAAGCAGGGACACCTACAGCATGTGGCACACGGTCGCATCCAGGCGGATTTTGAAGATTTCCGGAGAAGGAGACTCCACAACCTCTCTGGGCAGCCTGTTGCAGTGCGGTAGCCTGTAGCAATACTGTAATGGGTCCTGTGGTATTATTTCTCTTGATCTGCATCCATCAGTCTGGCTCAGCCAATCTACAGGCTATGTGACATGGCTGTGTTGTGCCTCTGGACTCTTTTCTGACATCAAACTTATGAAAAAAAATCAACTCATATCATCTACTGCATCATTACACTGTGTATTAGTGAAGTAGACTTTAAAGAGACCATTCTCACTAAACAGGTCATAAACAGTTCTAAGACATTTTTGTTTAATAGCTCAAATTGTTCTCAATAAAAACACAGTTCTCTGCCTCCTTCATCAATGTCTAGATTAAGTACTGCTTTTGTTTGGATACTCAATTAAAGCATAATTCACTACAAGTCCACTGTGAAACAATTGCAAAAATGCTGCAAACCACATGGTATTTCAGTTCTTTGTGCTCTTATCTATCATTTCACTCCATTATGAAACATGCGTATGTTAAATTGTGAGAAAACATTAGATGCAATCATCTTTGGGTTCAGATATGAATTCCAAAAAAGCTGAATCTGATTCTGCTAATGTTTCACTCCACTGTTTTTTGGAAGTGATTTGTGACTAGGCAGTTGCTACTGAAATCTCTGTCCATTCAGCATCTGAGTTGCTTTTGGACATTTGGGACCAGGGAAGAATTTAAAATATAGAATTTTATCCCTTTCTTTTGCAATAATAGAATTTGTAAGACTAAAACTAGGGTCAGAGAAACCTTAGTGAGATATTTACACTGTTCATGAAAAGGTGGATTGTTCAGCATTGAGACATCACAATATATTTCTGTCAAAGCCGGTAATATTATTTAAACTTTTACCTCTCTTAATTTTGTTCTTTGTATCAGAATTGAGTTTACTGCCTATATATCAAGTGCAAGCAGTAAATCAACAAAGACTTAAAAAATAAAATATTTAATTCCATCTTATAGCTCTCTGTGAATTTTATTGTAAATCATTTATGCATGTTCCTTTCAGGTGAAAACATAAATCATTTCAGTAAATGATGAAAAGATGTCATTTTAGTGTTTGTCTGCATTCCTTTTCTCCCTTATATTCTACCTGTGTATTCATAAAGACTGCTACATTTTTTTACCTTTTTTTTTTTTTTTTTTTTGGTACAAGAGCTGTTTACAAGCAAAACATGAATATTATGGGTTCTCTTTCGCAATAATATTAAATAAGTGGTTCATATATAACTAGTACATTGAAAAAAAAATGCAAAGGTTCATAGCTCAGCTAAAGAAACAACAATGAAATAGGAAACTATTCACGTATATCTACTAAAAATCAATATCCTTGAAGACCATTGCTATTCACCTTCCCTAATTTAGTAATGTATATGAGGCATAAAAGTTTTAGTCAGTCCCCTAGGGATCAGTTCCATTGCACGCACACACACATACACACACACACACACACACACGCACACACACATGTCCCCCACAGTGGCATTTATTATGTTGTAGGGTACCTGAGGTATCCACATAGTATAGGCAAGTATGTCACGGGACTTGTGGAAAAACTGTGCCCTTCTGAAGTGCACTCAAACCAGGCAGTATAGGACTAAGTCTTTCAAGGAGTAATAGATATCTTTGTGTGGGCAACTGATTTTAGGTCTCAGGGGAGCAATTTTTGAGCCAAAATATAGGTATCTAGTGCAATTTTATCCACCCAACAGTATTCTTTCTGACTTCAAGTTGCTATTCCAGAAACTATGGAGCTCTGATAGGTGTTTAAGAAGTTCTGCAAGTTCTGTCAGGTATCTCAAAATCCATAAGATAACCTTAATGGCACTAACTACAGCTAGTCACTAGCATGGTCTTCCAGTGCCTCCCTAAAAGCCACCTCCACAAAACATTTTATCTAAATAATGCTAGATACTGAGCAAATACAGATACAAACATTGCTGGAGTTTCTTGTCTCTTTACTTAGAAAAGCTGCCTTAATTGACTAATTAGCTAAGTATATCCCACCTAAGTTATTGTATTATGACAGGATAATAACATGGATATTTAAAAGGTTGAATATTGTTATTCAACGGAAAAGTTTCCATAGAAGTTAAAGTACTTATATACTTGCAGGGCAGATAAATTGTAGCTCCATAGCCATACATAAGCAAAAATAGATAGTATTATGAAAAATGCTAGTGATCATTAATTAATTATTTTTCTCCTTTGTCCTCATTTTCTATCCTATAGAAAGATGCATTATAACAGGTAGCCTAGGCTTTAGTGCAACATCAGATCTTGGTATTTTGTCAGAGGCACTCAGCATCTTTCCACCTCTGGAATTTCATTTTATTGTGTAGCCAAAACAGAGTCCTGTGACAACTATAATTAAACGAATCAATCGGGATATTAAGTTAAGCAGCATCAGGAACTACTAAGCCTTCCTGGTGGTTGAAGGGAGAATTATAAAACACAGAAATGATAGACAAGACTCTCGTCTTTGCAGCCAAATCACCTTTCTTGTCAGCTACGCAGCACAACAATTAGTGTCATGCAGTAGTATTAGCCATTAGGTGATCACTCTTTGTTAACAGGTGTATGTCCTTGTAGGCTCACAGATAGCACAAGATGTTGTAATGTAGGAAGTATTACAGTTTTAAAAGTTTTGTATATAGTAATAAGTAGTGATAATGTATAAGAATTAGTTTGTCTTCCTTTAAAATTTGAAAGCATCCTATCAATATTCTGAACACACCCATCATGATGTACTTTAATTCTTGATGCATCTAGATCTATCTAGATCTACATAACTCTCTGTACATACAGCAACTTGCATCACACAACTATTGGCTAATTTTAAGGGACTGCATTCATCGCTTTCCAAGATACTAATGAAATACAGCCATAACAAACCAGTCAACATTGTAATGAATTTATGTTTTTATAATAGTGAAGTGCAGGTATACTGCTATTTTTATAAAATAAAATGGCTCACTCTATCCAAAGAAATTCAAAATCAAAATAGCATTCATACTAAGGTAGAGAATACATTCTTTATAATAAAATATATATATATATTTAAAGCTAAAATAGCACTCACTGTAATCCCACTGAATTTAGTAGATTTAGTAGAAAAGATTAAAGTATATATGCATATTTCCCAGGCTCATAGGTTCAAGATAGAGGTCTCATATACCCAATCCTACTTTTCATAACCTATAAGCTTGAAATTTTGTAATTTATTAATTCATAATCCCATTTATGGATATTTAACAAATCCTTACAGTGATTGTAAATATTATAGTTTCAGCTTTCACATCTTTGCTAGTGCTATCTGTGCAATTTAACCTTTCTTGTATAATAAAAGGAAAAAGTCCCATAAGATTAGCATTACCTGTTAGAATTGTTCATAAATTTAGTTTAAAATTATAGTTATTTTATATAAATTTATTACACTAATTACAGCTTTTCCCAGATATCTAAATTTCCTTATTTTAAATATTTTTTATTAATTTAAACATTAGTCCTTTATTGTCTCTAATAACGGCATATAATGGTCTCATTTACCTAATTGTCACTGCTTCATAGTCACAATTCATAAATTCATAATTATGTTAATCAATATTATTGAGCAATAGACTATTCCACTGCAAGTATGACTTGGAGATATTCGCATATCTTTAATAAACCTGACACCTATTATAGATTTTTAAGTGACATGGGAGCTGCTGTGTGTGCACAAAATATTCTGTAGTGTACTTATTTGTGTTTAGATAATAGAATCTGATAGGTGGATTGAACACCTCTGCAATAAATCTGTAATAAAAATGCAGTCAAAAATAAAACCAAAATACTACTAGTGAAATAATTTTATAAATCCCAGGATCCACCACCCTTCTATCGATTCTCACTGAGCCACCTTATCAGTGAATATTTGTCACAGCAAGTAAAAATGGATAGGTCAGTGAATAAATCCAATGACCACTGGGCTGGAACCATGAAGAAGCCACATAAGATCTTGTAAGTAAGTAACAGGAAAATGAATGCCTTATGACTGCACACTGGATTAAACTTTAGTTGACACAACAAGGCCGAATGCATCAGGGAAACTGATAAGATTTGTGGTTTTTCCTAAGCCAAATCCCCTTAATTCTGATAAACTTTGGAAATGGATTTACCCTTTGTCCCTCTGGGCATAGCCTTTTCATGCCTCAGTAGGTGTCACCAGTATGACTGGGATAGAGCAACAAATATGTAATACTAGATACATTAGGGACTGAAAATGGAATTTTTGACAATTCTGTGTGGGATTAAAAAAACCCCTCACCCATTCTGATGTATTTCTTATTTTATTCTGGAAAGCAAATAATAAATTATTATCCATATGGTTAGGCAGACAGACTACCATTGGTTCTGGTTGCCATATGGAAACTCAACTCATGGCCAAAATGAGATTCTGAACAGATGTAGCTGATCATAGCCCTGCCACATATTGTTTCCTAAGCAGAGCTAGTCGCTCTTTGTCATAGTTGTAACTTTGGCCAAATGAATTTCAATAAAAATAAAATAATGAAAAACTATAGAAACAAAATAGACTCTCTAAAAAGACAACAATATAAGAAGTAGTCTATTTTTATCTGATTTGTTTTGTTTTTATGCCCTTGAGTAAGAAAAAATCCATTTAAATGCGAGCTATTTTACTTGAAAAGTATATATAGCTCTGTGAAGTCAGCTGGATTCAAGTGCATTCAATAATCCAAATTAAAAATCTACATTTTTTTCATTAGATTACAGAAAGCCAAGAATTTTTGAGTGAAACTTATTTTTAGAGAAATATATTTTTTTTTCTTTCAAATATTCCTAAGGGGAAAAATATTGACTTGATTTTGGAGTACTGTGGTAATGCACATTAAATTTATAGATTTTCACTGGTAGGGCTTTATATATAATTTCATTTTTATATTTCATGTCATTATATATTAACTGTAATAGTGCATGATATTCCTCCCTTTGCCAATACTTAATGATTCATCATAACCGGACTATATCCTAATTATTTCTTATTGTTTGCATATTTGAAAAAATAAAAAATAAATAAATCCAGAGAACACTTAATACTGTTGGAAGATGCTTTGAGAGATTTAAGAGATTTTGCTCTTAAGGAGGTATCTTAAGACACCTACATTGAAACAACCACTTTCTGCTGTTGAAGACAAAACTTTTGTTTTGTTATCCTGAACACACAATCACAATGTCCAGTTAGTGGAATCACAATTTATTCTCCATATGGTGCAAATAAATAGAGGGTGCTTTCTATTTTAGAAATCTCAGTCTAAAGCTACATGTATACTCAGTTAAAACTTTTCTAGAGATGAAAATAATCTTACAAACATTTGATCAGATTGTTCAACATTTCAGTTTCTATTACTTCTTTCATAAAGAGACTAAATTTGAAAGTGGTATGATGTTGAATACAACCCTGCAAAAATTCATATTTCATGAATGCAAGTAAACATTCTAAAATATATATACAGGTCATCACTAAAGGCCATAGGAATGTTTTTCTTCTATAATGCATAGAATGTTGCACAAAATTTACAACTTTGAACCTAGTCATTCCAGAAACGATACTGCTTTTGAAGACCGCATGAACATTAATTTTTCAAGAAGAAAAACCTCAGTATAAAATGATATGAAATATAAATTGAGATTGTTGAAAGTACTTATTAGAAATGCTTTTTTCTCTGAGTAGTTCTAGTAATTTCATGTAGATTATATATAGACTAAGGTCCTATAATAATTAGTAATGAAAAGTCAGACCACTCAATTCAGGCATGTTTATCAGTAATTTCTTTAATCCCATATATATATAAAATTAGGCAAAAATGCTGTTCTTTTACATAGGAATGGTTATCTGTAGGATGTAAATTGTGGCTGCCTTCTTGGCCATTGCATTCCAGAACACAGTACAAATGCAGCACTTCTCTACAATGGTTTGTGAAAGTACAAAAACTCCAGTATTCTTTCTGTATAATAAAATCTGCAGAAATTTAAATAATGGGTCAGATCTTGAAAGTACTACTTAGCTTTTAAACTCTTACACAATAGAATAAATATAATTAGAATGATCATAATAATTAGTACGTGGGTGACAGCTCCATTAAGTGCTCCACTTCTATACCTATTAAAGGATATATTCCCTATATTGCTAGGGAATGAGTCATAGTGACATAACCTCAGGTATGGTATGGTTACATCTGATATTTTGAGTCAAGGTGATGTGTTCATCCACATAAAAAAATGGTGTATGGCTTTTGTAACTTGATTTTGACATGGTAGCTTGGCAAGTGTATGAACAGTTACTAACATTTCCAACAGATGGAAAATGTGCAACACCATATTAATGTAATTTGTCACTGCAGTCTATTTCTGAAACAGCTAATGTGTAGATTTTCTCTTGGAAAAAATTCCTACAGAAACTGTTTTTCTTGTCTGGACACGGGACAGGTATCTTCAATTGAAAAAACTTGAAAAACTTTGTATTGACAAGAGGGTTAATGGCATAAACCACTAAGAGTAAAATAAACCAAAGCACTAAAAAGTACTAAAAGTCTATCAGATCGTGGTAGGAGACACCACTTAAATGCTTTACTGGATCTAAGCATTGCTAATACACCTAACAAATAAGTAATTTGTTTCAAGTGACAAAATAAAACAAACAAGCAAAAAAACACATTCCCTTCCCTTTTATCTTGAAATAATTATAAGAATTTTTCTTTTACAATTCTTAGACTTTTTTTTTTCTTTTTCTTAAAATAAGTCTGATTTTCAGAAAGGAAATTTGGCAGCTTAATTTAACTAGATTTTAAAATAAATTTCACAGTACACTTCTAAACCCAGGAAAATGATTAGTTTTATAAATAAAATAAAATAAAATAAAACAGCAAAGCTTACTTGTTATGCTAAGTTGACTTATATGATGAACATGATGAACAGCAAAACAGTTTGATTCATAAGACAAATAGTGAAAATGTAACAGATAACACTCTGCAAAGGGATAAGGTCAATTCATTTGGGAAGTAAGAGAAAATGGAGTGAAACACAAGGCAGATTAAAGCACATGGAGAAGGAGGAGGAAGGAAAGCTACTGAAGTGCTTGGGTGCTGCTTAAGTTCTTTTAAAGAGCAAAGAATATATTAATTCACAAATATTGTGAATTACCTAAGAATTACTTTGTAGACTGAAAAAAAAAGAATTAAAAGTCTATGTGACATGTTTTCCTATTTTTCAAATTTATAAAAAACAGTCACCACTTAAAAATGTGATGCAACACAAAATTGTGATTTTGTAGTATCTACTGAGGATATGGATTTCTAACACTTCAATAACCATCTGCTGTCTCACTGTGATTGCTTGCATCATCTATTGTTTTCTACACAGACAGCATGCAACGAGGAATTTTTTAAAGTATGTACATTTTCTGCAGACAAAGCAGCTGTGGGGATTAAATTTCATTAGGTGAGGCATCTTTTTAGAGACTGACAAAGAGATAAAGTTTTCTAAACTTCTTGCTTGTGCTTGTTGTTGTTGTTGGGTTTTTTGTTTTGTTTTGTTTTGTATCTTTAATGATTCTTGCTAAAAGGGGTACACAATGTGCAGCACTTTAATTACTCATTTTCTTTTCCCCAAAATGGATTGTATTAAAAAAAAATACAGATAATCTGAAAGGGGACTGGTATCACCTCTAAAGCGTACAGATACCAGGTACCGAGTTTATTTTTACAAAATGATCTGTTTGAAATCGTATTTTGAAAACTAATGATTTTTTTTTTCAGTTTCCATGAACAAAAAGCATGAAAATTACATATGCCTTCCTAGGATTTCCAGGGCTTTGCAAATAAGCATCAAAAAAAAAAGACAAAAGGGCTTCCTGTGGCTCCTGTTCTGTGTTTTTAGAACTGTGTTCAGATGTGATTGAGACATATTTATTCACCAATGAACGAGGACGGAGTCTGGATTGCTTCACAAATAAAGGCATATATCATGTAGAATACATCCTTTGCTAAATTAGCAATGGTGAGCAGACCAGTGTCTAATCACACAACGGGGCGGGCACAAGGAGACCGCCCTACATGATAAAGTGTGTGAAAAATATATTCTTCAACAGCTGCATCGCTCTATTTTTGCTTTAGTTGGCAGATGGTCACCAGTCAAAAAACACAATGCAGCACAAATATCCAAGCAGTTGGACACATGCCGGGGCAAGGGAGTCCCTGAAGGACTGCAACTCTGGTTGACCTATGCAGGGGCAAGTATATCCCTCAGGGACTGCAGTCCATGAGGAGATCCGCAAAGGAACAGAAGAACAATAAGAAGATGGATGGGTGGATAAGGGGAGAGCATGGGTGTTGTCTACCTTGACTGCAGCAAGACTTTTGACACTGTCTCCCATAACATTCTCATAGGAAGGCTCAGGAAGTTTGGATTAGATCAGTGGACAGTGAGGTGGATTGAGAACTGTCTGATTGGCAGAGTTCAGAGGGTTGTGATAAATAGGGCTGAGTTTAGTTGGAGGCCTGTGGCCAGTGGTGTCCCCCAGGGGTCAGTACGGGGCCCTGTGCTGTTCAACTTGTTCATCAATGACATGGAGCAAGGGGGTTGGACTTGATGATCTCTAGATGTCCATTCTAACCTCAAGCATTCTGTGATCCCGTGAAGAGCAAGAGGTCAGGAACAACAGCAGAAAAGCATTAGCGCAAAAGCAGCAAGAAGCATTACTGCAAAAACCATGACCTCCTGCATCACCTGTTGGCTCACAAAGGGAAGTTGGAAGTGTCAGGCATGGTGAAAACAAGGGGAGTTGAAACTAGAGGTGACTTCTACTGAAGTCAAACCTGAGAAAGGGAAAGCAATGGTGTTTCCCTAAGTAGTCCTTTAATTGTTTATGCCTTTCTCAATAGCTGATTCAGTGATTGCAAGTTTATGCATTAAGAATAAATTAAATTAAAATTCCTTGATTCAAAAGTGTTTTGCCAATAAGAAGTTGATGACTCACAATCAACAAAGAAACTGTGGTAGAAATATCAAGCAGAGGATGCAGGGTGATGTGAACAAGAGATGCCATATAATCAAATGGGGCTGAAAAGGGACTGCTTTTTGCACATACACACAAATAAGCAAATGTCTACAGAACAACATTATAAGGAAAGATCTAACTTATTTTGAAAAATAAGCATAACCGGGTGTCTCTCTGAAGTGTTTCTGGTGGAACTCAAGATCCAGTGAGGAAGAAAAAAGGAAAACTACACATTACCTATCCTGGACTTCAGGAGAGCATATTTTGTCCTCTTCAGGAACAATATGCAAAGAATACAGTGGGAGATAGTCCTGGAGAGAAGAATGGAATCCCTTTTCCTTCAAGATCACCTCCTTTAATTTCAACAAGTACCTCCCAACACGCAGGAAAGGTAGGCAAAGATAGGGTAGTAGAAAGCCTGCATGGATGAGCAAGGTGCTCCTGGCTAATTTCAAATAGGAAATGTGAATATGAAAGAGGTGGAAAAAGAGTTAGTCACCTAAGAGGAATATGAAGACAATATCTGAGATTGTAAATACGTAGTTATGGACATCAAATCCTATCACAGCTTGAATATGCAAGGTGAGGTGTGGCAAAGTTTATGGTACATAGCTGAAGAAAGAAAATTACAGTCTCAAAGCACTTAACAATGTCTCAGGTATTCAATATATGAATAATAACAAATTTAGTGTTTTTTTTTTTTTGTCTAATAGTTACAATGTAGCCATCTCAATACCTATACATTTTAGGTTTTGTAGGTCAAAATGCTACCAAATGCAAATCTTGATTCCTTTTCTAGAATACAAAAACAAGTTTCTCCTCTAATGTACAGAACTTTTCAGTTTTAGGCAATAAATAACTGTCCATAGTTGAATATGCTTTTCCTGTGAAAAGTATCAAATTAACAATGATTTTTTTTTCTTCAAACAGTCATGCTGGGAAAAATAATAATAATAATAAAAGAAGGTCCTTTTGTATTTAGAAAAAGGCAACAAAAAATATGTGCCCAACGAGTGGAGCATTTTATAAAGTGGCTTTTCAGTATGACTAGAGTTAAAAGTGAAGTGTCATCATTATCAGAATCTTCAGTGTTTCAGATTGCGCACCTGATGAGACATCCATGACCCTACATGTTTCACATTAAACTACTATTCTCAAGTTCTGTCTAATATTAAAGATCACTGAACTTTAAAGATTTTTCCCATCTGCATTACCCTTAATTTTGAGCTTTTATGCTATCTCAGCATATAAGCAATATATTCTTTAGAATATGGTATCTGTTTGAGTTAAATTCTCTATCCTAGGTCAGATTTTACTTTTCTGCAATAACTAAGTTAATTTGAAATAGGAACAGTATATCAACTAATGAAGATTTACATTTTACTTCTTTAATGATCACTATTTGTAATGCATATGTCATATTGCTGAAGAGATAATGATTTGACTTCATTAAACTAAATGCTAAATTCTTCAGACAATACAGACAATACTTTTCTGCTATTGAAAGTTATGCAATAATCTTTGCAATGAACATTACTTCTTCTTTTTTTTTTTTTTTCTTAGAAAATACATGTAATTACAATAATCCTGATTAATGAAATGGATTAATGGGCATAAAGAAAGTATCTACATAGAACTCTTCCCTTAATAAGCAGTTCAGGCATTGAAAATCATTATAAGTACAATATACCTAATCTTAATGATTCTAACTCTACAGTGCATTTGTTTCCACAAAAGAAGAAACACTGAGACAGTGGATGTCAGAAATCTGAGATTATCAGTCCTGATATATACTCCAAGTAAAAAAGAATTTATGAAGCATGGATGGTAGTTAAATGTGGAATAAATGTTATACTCTTCATTTCATCCAAGAAATCTCTAAAAAGATGAGCTTTGCAGCTTATAAAACCACAATTTTTGGAATATCATTACAACCACACAGTGAAAAATTCTTTTCCAGGAAGTGCACTGAACAAGCTGTTCATATATAATAAGTGCTTCAGGTAATGAATTTAAAAATTATGCAGGGAGAAGTTTTTTTTTAGTGAATACTCAGTGTTTCTGTTGTTGTTGTTTTAAATATTCTCCTGTTTCACTCAGGGGTCAAGTGTAGGAAGTGAGAAAAGAACTTATTATGCAGTTCAGACATGGTTGAAATTGTGGTTTGACCTTGATATTCTGTGCAATCAGTCTAATATTAGGAAAAAAAATGAGAAATGAGTATCTGAAAAGCTTAAATCTTGGTTTTAAATATTTTACTCTATTTATTCCATTTTTTTTTCTTTCTTTTTTAACTGGAAACATTTATAAAAAACACTGACTTCCTAAGGGAATGGTACAGGCAACAGAAAAACTAGTGCAGATACTTAGCTCCAGGATCTGTGTGAATTGCTAATGAAATTTGAGGGGAGGTGTTTTATATAAAAATTCTAGCATAACATTCTCATAAAACTCAAAAAAAGGTGATTGTTTTATTGCTAATGCTTGTCTTCAAGAGCCAAATTTACTTCAGCTTAAAAATGTGTGCTTGAAATTTGCTTCATAAAACCTGAGATGAGTATCCACCAAGAAGACCATAAATGAAAATCAGAGCAATAAAAACAGAGCTTGTTTTTCAAGTCACAAGAATTAAAAGCAAATGGACAAGTTTACTGTTCCAAGGTTCTTCCAAGGTTCCCTAGCAAGTAAAAATTTTAGAAGTACATGATTAATCTGTATGTGCATAACATCTATGCTCAAAGATACAGATTATACATGAATACAGGTAAATCAGAGGAAATCTCTAAGTCCGTAGAAAATCTAAATATGATTCATAGACTTTGAAAAATATTCTGTGATTTCCAATTTCCCATAAGAACACCACACTCTCATAGATTTAGAGGTCAAATAATAGATGTATTGATTTTAATATTATCTAATAGCTTTTCAGAATATACAAAAATGAAAGCAGAGTGATTATGTGATGCTACGGATAGCAGTATCATTAACATTTTCATCATTTGCATGTTAGCCAAAGTCAGTGAAGGTTATGGATAGAAAATGGATTGTATGTCTCACTTGAAGAAACTAATCAGATGTGAGGTAGATACAGCTATTTTAGAAATGGGTTGGTTTATGGATATGTGAAGAAGAGAAATGAACTAATGGTAAAGAACATTAATCTATGTCTTTTCTGCTTTCTCCCTTTACTGGGAATGCCCCAATTCAGTAAAATAGTATTTGTATTTTTTCTCACATTTTGTAATTTCAGAGTTCCCTTACCTCAACTGAAACGAAACTAAAAAATCCCTGCCTATCTAATGTACAGAATACAATTTAAAAAATAAATATCACTCCATACTGAGTTGGTAAATTGAAATGATGCTTTTAAAGATTGTAGTCTGCTAGTTAAACATATATATATATATTTTAAAGCTTATATTTGTAAAAGATAGGCTTATATTATCTTTCAAAATTTAAAATTGAGAGATTTTGTTGACACCCAACCTAATTATACATCTTTCCTCTAAAGCGGCATTGAACTGAGACTGACAACAGCTTCAGAATTCCCACAGACCTACTGCTATAATATGTCTTTTTGCAGATTCTTCTCTTCCTTTCTCTGCTTCTTCAATAAAGGTACAGTAAAGAAAATCAAACTGTTTATTGCTTCTGTCTCTAACAAAGTATCAATTTCTGAGTCTGCTGTTGCATATATTTTTTGGTGTTATTGAGAAGGGAATTCAAATTGAATAGAAGTGGTCAGTGATACAGAGAGCAGGAAATAACTCTCAGATATGGTTTAACGCAGAATTGGATTCAGTTGTGCATAGTACTGCAAATGTATTTATCTGAAGAGTCTCTTGTAACTTTTTTTTTATATATATAGAAAGGATATGGGGGAAAAAGAAAGGAAATGAAACAACAACAACAACAAAAAATCCTGCAATAGCTTTCAACTTTTAAGTCTGTGTGATATAAAATGTTTAACTAAATAGATTTAACATAATAAACCCAAAGCTTTCCTTTCTGAAACAAAACTAAAATCAAAAATGTACTTATTTAGTTAAACTTTGGGTTTAATTCATTTTTCCTAGAATTTCATAATTATGTCAGTGGAATTTTATTTTGGTTTCAGAATATAGGAAACCTTGTACTACAATGATACATTGTCATTGTCTGTATTTTCCTTCTCCTGGGATTAAAAATTTAAAAAAAAAAAAGACCAAAAACTGAAAAGTAAAGTAAAAAAAGTTATTAAATTCCAAATTTAGTGTATTGAATCAATAAGAAACCAAAGTGCTTATAATATGACTTTCAGTATAAAGCATCCAAAATGCTTTTCACATCTCAAAGCTATACAGAATACATATATGCCAACATGAATATGAGTCATTTCCCAACTCCTGCTACTCCAATGGAATAGAGATTGGACCTTAGCCTTATCATCTCCAAAATAAAATATAAAAAAATATTCTGGGTAGTCCTTGATTTCCTTCCATTTCCTTCCTTGATTTCCTTCCATTTGCTTTCCTGACTCTTCTTTTTTTCCCTGGGATACAGACCTGAGGGAAGAAGAGTCCAAGAGAGATGTCTGATACTCAAGGATCTACCAGAGGGTAAATCTAGAGGAATGAAGACCTACGCTTGGTGAAGAAGAATCAGGTTAGGGATCACTTAAACTGAATGTGAGTTTATGGGCACTGCTAGAATACACCTGCGAGTGCTGAGGGACCTGGCTGATGTCATTGGGTCTACCTTTGAAAGGTCATGTGATCAGGAGACATCTCTGAAGACTGGAAGAAAATGTCAGTCCAGACTTCAAAAAGGAAAAGAAAGATGATGCAGGAAACTAAAGGCCAGTCATTTTGCCTTGATTCTTGGGAAGATGATTAGCAAATAATCCTGGAAATTATTTCCTAACGTGTGAAGGACAGGAAGGTTTCAGGGAGTAGTCAGAGTTAATTTCTGAAAATGTATCACACTTAACCCAGCAGTTAGCCTTCAGTGATAGAATGACTCACTTGGTATGTTAGGTGAAAGCCGTGGATGTTGTTTAGCTCGAATTTAACAAAGTTTTTAACAGTTGCTCATAACATTGTCTTAAACTGATGAAATAATATGGGCTTTGCAAGTGGTCAGTATGATGGTTTAACTGAAATGAAAACTTCAGAGAATTGTGATGAGCAGTATGAAGGCCAGGTACAAGTGATGTATCTCAGAGGTCAATATTGGGTCCAATGCTGTTCAATTTTATTACTAAGCTGGATTGTGGCACAGACTCTTCTCTCCGTGAAACAAACAAGCAAAGAAGTGGCTGATACACAAGATGGTCATGCTACTATTCAGAATGCATCTATTCCGAATGTATGCATATTATACATAAGGAAGACTTTTTCCTTCAGGTCAAGGAGCTCATTCTGTCACTCTACTCAGTCACCAAACACTTGGAATACTGTGTCCTGTTGCAGGCTTCTGCATGCAAGAGAGACATAAACATGCTGGGGCCTTGGAAAGGCCATGAAGATAATAAAGAGACCAGAACACCTTTCATGCATGGAGAGGTTGAGAAGATGGGACTGTTCATCCTCAAAAACAAAAGCCCAAGGGGGGATTTTATCAATGTATATAAGTAACTGATGGGTAAAGAAGATACAGACTTTTCTCAGTGACACCCACTGAAAGAATAAGAGTAAATGAGCACAGACTGAAATATAGAAAATGCCATTTAAGTACAAGATTTATTTATTTATTTACCTACTCATTTTTGTGAAGGTGGTCAAGCACTGAAACAGTTTGCTCAGAGTTTTTCTGGAGTCTCCAGCCCTGGTAACATCCTGACTGGATATGGTGCTGGGTAACCTAATCTAACTGACCCTGGTCAGTTTGGGTGGAGGCTAAGTTAATAGGTTTCTACTGATCCCTTCTGACCTTAAAGATTTTGTGATGCCATGATTCATTCAATCAAAACTTGCAAACTTGAGAATTTAAATAGAAAGTCTTGATTTTTGGTTTGAACTATACTTCTTTAATTAGCCTTTTCTATCTCCTATATGCTCTTTCCAAATACAATTAAGGTTACAGAAACAAACCACTGTGGAGAGAGCAGGGGCAGGGGAACTCACTACACAGACTCATTCACTGATGCGTGCTGTTGGTGTAATGTTATGAAGGAATCATAAATATTGCATATCTAGCCCAGCTGGCTGTTTATCCATTTTTCATTACTAGAAGTGTGTTAAGCAGCCAAAATTATAAGAATAGAATGCAGAGTTAAGACTAAACCCCTAGACTTAACATTCACAATTACTTTTCATTGACACTCTGTATAAAACACTTCTCTCCAAGGATTTACATCCTTGTCACTTAAAATCAAAAGTGCATCATGCTGCTGAAAGAAAGATGTGGCTGGAAAACAGCAGATTTTGTCTTCAAAAGCTTAACATTGAATTAGCCGGCTTTTGGGCATTTTCTTCCTGTTTCTAAAATTGTTTAAATGTAGAAGTTCATATTTTATTCGTAAAATAAACTGATCAGAAGAGTGTGACAGTTGGTCAAACTCAAAAATATCTCTAATTAGTAGACTCTACTACAGATAAGTTTAAAGATTAAGTCAAAACACTTAACTAAATAAGATAGAGAATATTTAAGATTCTAGCTTTCAATCTAGAAGAAGAAAAGAAAATTTTCCTTTAGTTATACATGTATAAGATTTTTAGCATTCATCTTTTTGGGGTTTGATTATGTTTCAAAGAAAGAGTATTAAATAACATAGCTGAATTGAAACTTTTATAAAGCAAGGACATGCAGATGCTATTAGTATAGCAGTTAAATATTTTAGAAGGTATGATCATCCCTACTTTTATGATTCAGACTTGTAAAACAGATCTAAAACATTTTTAAAGAAAAGTTGAAATACTCATCTGAATTGCAGTAGACTTTTGAAATTGTCTTTACAGTTGAGAATGAAAATCACTTTGAGGGTTGCTTCCTTTTAATCCAATAATTATCACTGCAATTTGGTTAAGACAGCTTTTGATAACAGCAAAGTGTTTAAAGCCAGGTATCCGACATTTAGCTCAGGTGGCAAGAGATGTTAATGAGTGTAAAGGACAAGTTTCTGTGAAGTACTATAATGGGGATACTAAAGCTATATAAAAGAATCACGGAAATGGAGTTGAAACACTTAAATTCAGGAAAAGAGGAACTGCCACGAGCAGTTTAAATACCATCTTCCATTGGAATGTGATTTTTTTTTAGTGGTATTAAATTAGAAAAAACATTTTGTTTTACGGATGTAAATAGTGATTTGGTGGTATCTGATTCTGATAACTGATTCTTTGGAAAGAATTCCTTTTCATTGATCAGTTTGTTAATATGAGCTTTTTTTTTTTTTTTTTCCCAAACTTTCCCCAAACCCCCTAGTTTGAAAGTCTTTTAAAATGTACACAGATTTTCTGACATAGGCTACTGCTAGAAGTATATAACATCTAGCTTCTAGAATTATCAGAAATGTCCTTTGCATCTAAGAGAAGAACCCTCAATAATACTGGCGTAATTTTGATCAGACACATACTGCTACAGCAAAAATCATTACATGTTACGTGAAAAGTTAGGAGATCACTGGTAACCCAACTAAGGTCTTAATGGCCTTATGAAAATACAGCAAATTTTAGATTATTTAGAATAATGTTAACATATGTAGTACAGATTACCTAATTAATATAGTTAAAAAAAAAAAGAGAGAGCATAAATAGTATAATAAGAGAGAGAGAGCTGCTCTAGAAACCTTCCTAGTATCTACTTCTTTTATCTACCTTTTTCCTCTTGTGTTAAGCTTATGCTTCCAGTGCTCTTCTGGAAATTATGGTTGATGGGACCAGTTTTCCTTGAGCAGAAGCAGGGGACAGTGTTGCAATAAATACTTCAAAAGCCAGCTCTGATCGGAATGGAGTGACCTTTCCTCCACAGTCTTTGGGGTATATTTTTTGCTCTTATTAGGATCTGTTTTGTGTTCTCTGAATCTCAGATGAAGCGTGGAAGGGCCACAAAACCCTCTACCTTATGACACAAAGGATTGTTACATTTTTTTTTTTACATACTTAAGGATAATCTTCCTTTGATTTTGATAGCTCTATCTGTATTAAAGCACATTTGGTTTATATTCTACTGAGTATTTCTTAATTTATATGCAGATAATCTGTGCACCAGAGCAACTACCATCTGTTAAGTGTTATCCCTCTGTATATGCAACACTATGCAATGCCTTAGAAATCATAAGTTTCAACATTTTCTTTCAACAGTTGGCCAGTTTCTGGCAATATTGTTGCCTTCCACTCTTGCACAACTGTGGAGTTGGGAGATGTTTCAGAGAAACACAGTGATTGAGTCTGCATGGGTCGTGTGTGAATTCTTGTCAGTTCAGTGGGAGTTCAGAGATCTGAGTGTACCACACTGTTTGCATTAGTATTTGGCTAACACTGATGAGAACCTGGATAACTGCTCAGTACATCAATTTGCATAAAAATAATGTTATTAAGGACAAGCTGTACATTTAAAGATCATCATCAAATCTACTTCAAAATGCCTAATAAATATTCATTTACAAAATCACATTAAGCATTTTTTTGGAGTGAAAGAACAGTATTTTTCCTTGGAATATGCAAATATGGCATACTAACATTGTAATTTTATTATACAGTTAGTATAATGAAACTACATTGGTTAAAAGAACAGTATTTATGGCAAACATTATAAAGAACTCATGTTATCTATGTGAACCACACAGATTAGGCATTTCCATTCAGCTTTTTAAATTGCCAGTATAATCTTCCAATACAATCCCTTCATGGTTAACGCCTTCCTTACTGACTTAGTAGAAGCTCCACCAGTATGGCTGTTATACCTTGACCATACAAAAGACATTTGGTTTATATTCTATTGAGTACTCCATAATTACTTTTCTTTATTTTTATGGTGTAACTGTATCATAAGAGCCAAATGCAACAAAATTTCCTTTTACTCCATTACAACTTCTCAAAAAGGCATAAATTTGTCAGATTGGTTAGGTTCCCTTGGTGGGTTGTGCACAATTGACTAATGCAGTGCACAGTTTACTATTGACAACCATTTCAATTACTTTACACAGATAAAAGACGTGACCCCAAAAAATCACAGGGAGTTCTCAGTTCCCCAAGTCATTTAACTATCCTTCTTACATAGAGATCTTCACTGTATATTTGACTCATATTTCTACTTTATGTGAAACAATGTATTCTTCTAATTAGAGTGTCTGATATGAGCTTTCAACAGTGACAGGGTTTTTTCAAGTACAAGTGAAAGTCATTAAAAGGAAATTATTTATTATTTATTATGAGCCCTACCAAGTATTCCCTCAATCTGTTTTGTTATTTTTATTCAAATTTTCTTTTTGTTTTTTTTTCTCACTATTGTTTTTTATCTGCCTAATCTCTGAATCCCTATTTTTCTAACCCCTTCATGCCAACATCTGTGGATAAAAAGAAAATCCACTTTCTTTCAAATGTAATATTATTCTTTTCCCTATCATTATTCTGGGCTCCCTGGACTATTGACTTTCTTTCCATTACTCTTTTTCACATCTATGCCCTGGCACCATCCTGAAGTTTCTCAGCACATCTGCTTGCTCAATTAGGGAAAGCTTTTTTGACACAGTGAGTGTTGTTTTCTTTTCACCTACCCCATTGTAAAAAGAACTCTATGATCCAATGGCAAATTACTTCATACCAATATTTATGTAGTGAAACACATTCACAAATAGACCTATTTATTTACCTCCTTAAAACTGTTAACCTGCATACTGCAAGCAATATTCTGTGCAATAATGAATGAATGCCTCAAAGGTTCCAAGCACAGAGTAATTTGAATAATTATATGCAATGCTAAGTGACTCATAATTCTTCAGAAAAAAAAAAATATATATTTGCTAACAGTTTCCATGCCAAGGGACCTAAACCCAAAAGTTCAGTCCCATATTTAAAAATGGAAATTGCTCTATAGATCTCTGATGGCAATCATTCCAATAAATGCATTTGCATCAGATGATAGAGACCATAATCCAAAAGCCTGGGAGGCAAAAAAGGGGCTTTTGGAAACATCAGGAAAAGCAACAGGGAGTGAACTGGAAGTTGTATTGCTAGCAAGTGGTAATAGGGGAAGTCAGACTAGGAAGGACTAGAGACAGCTGTGGGTATGCTGACATTCAGCAATAGGCTTGCCATCAATTAAAATTTTCCAGGGTACATGAAGAACCTGAAGAAGTGAAATCACAGAAAGTGTTAATTATAGAGCACATGTTGTAGGCAAAAGTCTAAGAAAAATAATGTAAAAAAAAAGGACAAAAAAGGAGGACAGAAAAATAATAAAAGTGAAAAGGAAGAATGGAGCAAGGAGACATGTGTGGAGTAATATCACTTTACTCAAAAAAGATATCGCATGATGTATTGTTTTTATTCTTTAGCTGTGTTGCTTTCTTTTATTAAATGTTAATCTGATTAAATATGGATGTGGAAGAATGGAGAAAATAACATGGAGCAAAACCCAAAACTATTAGGATAATTTAGAAACTATTAAATTTACGCAGAAGTCTTCTAACTCAAAAACTCAGTGGAGAAAATAATTTTGAATAATTTATTTTCCACAGATATCCCTGTGAAATAAAGATTCTGCAAATAAACAGGTTAATATGTACATTCAGCATGAAAATGATGACACACTGACAGAATTCATCTTGACAGAATTCAGCTCTAACACATGTATGTTATTACCGTGACTACCCTTTAAAAATTAGTGAACGAGAAAACAGCAAAATATTATCATCTATTGAGAATATTGGTGGCCTTCTGTGTTCTCACTCCAATATGCTCATTTATTTCTTATACTGAGGAGTCCAGAACTGGACACTGTGACCTAGATGCTGTTTCAGACCACAAAACTGCTGGAGGGAATGGGGTCTCTTGGCCAGAAAGTTGGTAGAGTCTTGAGACAAATGAGACCCATCGGTGCATATGTGCCTTTGTGTGTGTGTGTGTGAGTCTTGGGAGGAGACATCTGGAAGAGTGAAGACCCAGGACCAGCTACTGAAGGGTCTGTGTGTGTAAGATGATTTGTTGGGGGATCCACAATGTTTATGTTTGTGTTTGTGTGCATGTGTGTGTACAAGGAGGTCTGTACCAGCAGCTGGAGTGGCCTCAGAGGCTCTCATGTTCAGCAGTTAGAAAGACTGGAGACCAGTGCAGCTACTGGGAGGATTGAGTGTGTCATTCCTGGTACAGGAGGGATCTGTGCTACGTGTATATATATATAGATATATACATATATATACATATATATATATATATATATGTTATCTCTGCTTTTGCAAGGGGATTGGACTAGATGATCTCTAGAGATCCCTTACAACCTCAACCATTCTGTGATTCTGTAATATGTTCCGCTAAGAGACCTTCATCCTCATCAGCCATGGATGGGAATAGGATGAGGACATTTGTGTATCTGTGTGAGCACGGAGTGTATCTACCTGTTTGGGTGGCCACAGATGGAAGTGTATATTTATGTATACATATAGGTGTACATTCTGCATACATGGGTTCATATTGATGCTCTGATGCTCAGCTTTGCCACTGATTGGATATGGGGACACAGAGCTGCAGCAGCTGTTGGGCTGTTGGTTTATGCCTCCTTACCTAACCAGTTTCTTTTCTCTTTAAGGTAGAAAGTTTGCCAAAGAACATGTCCACCACTTCCCTGAATTGATCTAAATATGTTATCTTGAAATCTGCATTATTGCCTCCCTTCCCTCAGGAAAGAAAGGGTAGCTGGGAGTAAATTTTCTTGAATCAGGTTTAAAAATAGCCAATAAGGTTTTTCTATAGCAGTTTTACCATAAGTATTAATATTATTGTAACTAACTGAGCTAATAATAACTGTCTTATGAATTTTGAAAAGATTCTTAAAATTCTAATTAGGCTAACACTAAATTTTTAGTTCTATATACAGAGACAGAGTTTGAACAAAACAATATTTTTAATATGATAAATAAATACTTTGAAGAGTAATTTTTATAAAGGATTGAAGACTGGACTATTGTACTATCAGACTTGATAAATTGCAGAAAATTATCCTGAAAAGTACGAACAATTCAAAATTCTTTGGTCAAAAAACTTATCTTGACAAATATATTGTTTTATTCTTGCACCTAAGTTAGAAACTTCCCAAAAGTATCTTTTCATATCACAAAGCATCTCTTTTTCTCTCTGCACTTAAAAGGGACAGGTTGGATGTTTGTGAAATGTCCTAGATTTTCTCTTTTCTTGCTGTTTTTAACAAATTGGAAAGCATCTTTCCTTCCACTTCTTTTGTCTCATTCATGTATTCCATTAGGATAGCAGCAAAAAAAAAAAAATCCTCCTAAGAAAAAAAGAAAAAAAAAAGTCTTTTTAACTGTAAAAAGTGTGATCAGAATTATTGCTACTTGTCACCCATGGTCTGGATTCACTCTTAGACACTCAGCTGAAAGACCTTGTGTTGTGAGTTCCAATATCTCATATTTATTTGTTATTACCTTATTGCTGTGCAGAAGTCATTCACAGAACAGACAGAGTACAAACTGAAATGATGATGTCTTTGCAATTCTGCAGATAGCTTTAAATAATAATATGAATAGTCAAGAGTCAATCACCAAGTCTGGTAAGCTCTTTTCTGTACTGTATAAGCATCATCCACCAAATGTCAGAGTATATATAGCTCTACATTATGGGAATATGAGAAGGATTTTTTACTGACCTGAAAAATTTGTCACTTTATATGACTGGCTTTCTTACAACAGAATAAATGCACATTACAGAGTTCAGGGAATTGCAGACAGCTGCAGTTTAAACCGTGGAAAGCAATACATGGAGTGAGCAGTAGAATCCTAATGGAAACTCAGACTCAGGCATGAAGACAATGTCTGAATTTTGTTTAAAAAAATATATTTAATGCTTACAATGATGATGATTAGTTTAACAAATGTTCATCTGTTCTATTTTAAGGCTGGCGATGACTGGACTAAGAGGAAGATAAGATTTAAGTACATACTGTTCTGGAAAACAAGCCAAAGGAAGTGTAGATGTACTAAGTCTTAAACTTTATACTGTCTTGATCTAAAGACATCTTGCTACTTATTCTGACAATTGAAAAGGCAGAATCACATAATAACATTTTCAATGGTTTGATAAATATTTTGTCCTTCTCAAAATAGTTTAAAGCAAATTAGTATTTCAGCTTCCACAAGGAAGATATACTTTTTCTGTCTCAGACCTATGGTTTAGAACAAGAAAATGTGAACATCATTATCTTGTGCTCACAGTAAGACTTGCAAATATGCTTTTGGCACATGCATTAAAACAAAATAAAAAACAAAACAAAACAAAACAAATAATCAGCCCAAAGCTCTGTGTGAGACTGGTAAAGAAATTCCTTCAGGTCCCATATGAATGTTCATATAAACATCGTCTTACCTGGGTTACTGAATATGGCAAATGTCATACCACAGGCAACATTAAATATGTCCTGAGGAAGTACAGATCTACCTGAAGCCTCAGTTAGATAATGAGGGTGAGAAAGCCTTCCTATCTTGTTGTTTTGGACAACAGGCGCTTCAAAAATTTTGTTCCTTTTGTAGAAGCCTCTGGTTGTTCATTTAATACTTTATTCAGATTATCATTTAGCCTATAGGTACTATGTTCATCCTTAATTAAAAAGGAAAAAGAATTAGCTTAGAGGCTGATATCATACACACACTGTTAAAATCTTGTTCATCTCAGGCTTAACTACAGAGAATAAATTTGCTGTTAAAAAAGAGGTCACTGAAGAAAACAGGTAAAAATCACACTCTGCAGCTTCTGGCCATGCAACACAACTTATTATCTCTAAAATCCCAAGGAATTTAAATTTAAGCAGAATCAAGGATGCACTTTATTAAGTTGTGCACCAATACAAAAAATAAAAAATAAAAAATAAAAAAGGAGTTAGAAAAGATATATGTGCTGTAAAGTTATATATGTAATTTTCTTAATCCTATTAAGAAAATAATTGCACATTTATACATTTATGGCATAAATGTGCAATCATAAAATGCTAAATGTTCTGCAAGCTTCCTACAATGATATAACCAATCAGCTAAAATATTCCACTTAAACTTTTTCAGTAAATGGACAGTAGAATATTAAGAGATCAATATCCATTTTTTTGTTTTAAAACAAGTTTATGAAGATTCAGATTATTGGTGATCAAAGAAGTAAAATAAACACATGATGTTTAAAATTCTTATTTGTGAGAGATTTTGCTGAGACGAAAACATGTCAAGGCACAAAATAATTCAGAACATTTTTGGTACAGAGTTGACAATTATTTTTGCCTCTTGAATCACAGCAAGGATGTTGTTGAAAATGCAGTAACTAAACTTCACAGACTTTGAATGGATATTTGAGAAAGAACAATTTCCTTAAAATTTATGAACATTGAAAGATCATAACCCACAAATTGTCTCAAAAACATTAACATATCCACATATTCATAGCAGTTCTCATATTTTAGTCACTTTAAACATAGGAAAACTTTACATTTTATTTTAATTATTATTATTACTTAAAAAAAAAAAAAGAAAAAGTGAGGTCAACACTCTATAAAACTGTGCTGCCATTCAGAGGCATCTGGACAGGATGGAGAGTTGGGCAGAGAGAAACCTCATGAAGTTCAACAAGGACAAGCGCAAGGTCCTGCAACTGGGAAGGAATAACCACAGACACTAGCACAGGTTAGGGTTAACCTGTTGGAAAGCAGGTCTGCAAAGGGATTTGGGAGTCCTGGCTGACAAATTAACCATGAGGCAGCAATGTCCTGACTGTATTTCTTTTATTTGACTAAGCTGTTTCCTATTACTTATTGTACTCTCTTGACAGTAATATATTTCATAATGGTTTCTAGATTTCAAATCAACTATTACACTATCTAGATGGAACAGTAAATCAATAATGGATGATATAGAAATCATATCTAATAGCTAGAATGCAGGGGTTTTTTTGCCTTAAGGTGTCACACACAGTAATCACTGTAATATTTATTGAGAAAACTGAAAAATGCTATAATATCAATAATAAATTCACATGAATATGTGAAGACATTTTCATAAACACAGACAACAGACCTGGCAGGAGGAAAGATACTCTTACTGTGTGTGCACTTCGATTCTTAACTTTGAAAACCTGATTAATTAGTACATTTTATCACATACCTTGTTTTCCACTTTTGTTTTGAGGCTCTCACTTTCAAAAAGAGATGAAACTGGCTTATAGCTTGATGAAGTTGGAACAGGCTGCCCAGAGAGGCTGTGGCATCTCCTTCTCTGGAGAACTTTAAAACTCGCTTGGATGTATTCCTGTGCAGTGTGCTGAAGGTGGCCCTACATGAGCAGGAGGGTTGGACTAGATGATCTCTAGAAGTCTCTTCCAACCTCAACCATTCTGCGATTCTGTGAAAATATTTTATCCAGTTCTTGCAATAACACAACGTTCACAGCTGCAAATGTGGATATCATAAATAGAAGATTTAACTTTAATTAATTGATTTAGAGTGTACCATAGTCCTCTATATTATCTGGGTCATAGGGCATTTACAAGCATTAAAAATTTACAATGCTTTTGCAGATGTAGTCAAAAACATATTTCCAGAATTGTATATTTCAAAGAAGAAAACATTTTTTTTTTTTTTAATGTAAGTGAGCATTTCCTCATCCCTTTGCATTTACTTTCTTGCTATAAACAGATAATTCAAGGAAATCAATTGGGTCTCATCCAACAAGTAAAGAATTTTTAATGAATCTGGGTGTGCTTAAACTTGCAAGATCTTGCTGTTCTTCTGCATTTGAGAGGTAAATTGTCAGAGGTAATTAATACTTGCAGGAATGTTACCATTTATGATTTTCAAGGATTTCCATGATAATTATTTACTATTTATAGGCATTTGCTGAATTCTATTGCAAACAGATTTTTTTCAGGTCTACAAGTCATAACTGTTTTTTAATCCAATAATATCTAATAACAAATAATATTCTGGACAGCGTATATTATAATATCGATGAACATCCATACTATTTACTAAACTACATTTTTACTCAATTATTGAGAAGCTACTGTCACTCTACAGACAGTAACAAACTAATTTGATAAATAAATTTGGGAAATTCCACAAAAATATAGCAAAAAGCTTTTACAGTGAGGTGGGTTGAATACTGGAGCAGTTTGCCCAAAGAGATTGTGGAGTTTCTATCCTTGGGGATATTCAAAACCTTACTGCACCGAGCCCTGAACAATCTGCATAAACTGGCCCAAATTTTGGCCCAACTTTGAATAGGATTGGACTGGATGATCCCTGGAGGTCCCTTTTCAACTCGACTGCTCTGTGATTCTATGAATTCCACCACTTCTACTAATCTAAAGCTAATTACCTCTAGTAGCTCATGTGCTACTGCAACATGAGACAGGAAGGTTTAGAAAGCATCAGTATGCTCCTTGTATGTCTATCTCTTCAAAAACCAAAAAGATAGGCAGGAATGTTGTCTAGTCTATACACTGGTACCTCTGGCATCATAGTACAGACAGAATGGGATTTCTCTGAGAGAAGGTAAATACTAAAAAGTCCCATTTATGGTTTTGTTACTCTCATTTTTATCCACCGAAATGCAAGAATTAGCTTGCAAACATAACGGTACCAATCATAGCTAGAATCATATATGCAGCGATTCTCTATAAATGTGGTAACATTATTTAAACTTAACTTTGCATACAGCCTATGAATCTTACCTTAGCTTAATTCTTATGAAGAGCTGGCTCTCAGGAAACACAATATTTTCCAAAATTACTGGTTCCTTTTTTTCCTCTGCTGTTTCTTCTTATATTGCTATTTCTCTTGGAATAGGGAAAAGGTGGATGTAACCCAGTATACTGTTTTTTTATTTGACCACTGTTTTATTTGACCACTTGCAGTTAGCCAATACAACATTAATTTCCACTAGGAAAAAAAAAAGAAATATTTACAGTCAACTCTACCCTGAAATCATACTGTAAAAATTACCACAAGAATTACTGATCAAGGAAACTCAAATAACTAGAGCACTTGCAGATAACAAGATCTGTTTCCTGGATAAGTGGAAAGAAGAAAAGGAGTGTAATTTACTAAAAAATTTTGTAATCAATAATTATGAATATTTGTTTAGAGCCAGAAAACATTAACAACTCATTATGTCTACAGGTACAAATTCCTAAAGGCAGTACTCCTGAAAACAAACAAATAAACAAACAAAAAAACACACTATAGCAGCCAGTAGTAACACCTTTCTCCCCAAAACATTATTTAAGAAGAAAAAAAAAAAGACTTCATCAAAAACTGGTGGTTAACTGGTGGTGAGTTTTTTCAAAAGTTTGTATCAAAAATCAATAAAAAAAGAGTCTGAATTCAAAGTTAGTACAAACCAGCATGCGTTTCCATGAGTTTGACTATATCGAGGCTGAGTTTTTATATCTGTTTTTAGGAGGATGCTGTAGTGTATATCAGGAAATGGCACTAAAAAGTGTCTTTTTTATATTATTATTTTTCATTTATAGCTTCTATTTCATAATTTATATTTTTATAATATGAAAAGGCTGCTTTTTATATCCCTGTTGAATTCAGATATATGAGTCAATCATTAAATTGGCTTTGTTAAAAATCCAAAGATAAAAGTACTTTACAGGTTATACTACATTTTTGATATTGCACTTGCTGCTCTCAGGGCTTAATTAGTGTTACGCAGCTATATTTTCCATCTTACCCTTCTCCAACTTAGGTATAAAAAAATAAATAGATACAACCATTCCAACAGTTAGGTAAGATACTGTTTAATGTATAAATTATCAAAATAACCATCTAAACAATTACCTTAAATCACTTAATCAATAAATTCTCTCTATCCATGTCCTTTTTGCACTACTCTGATATCTAATAAGTTAGTCTTTTCCTCATACGTGTATACATTTGCACATAGTGAGCTTTTGAAATATATACATTAAGCAGTGTAAAAGGTCCTTGGTATATATTGCCTGTAGGAAATAAAACTTTAATGAAAATGAAATATTGTCTGCCCTGGTCCATTCAGTTTTAAATAAATAAGTAGGAATACAGATAGTCCAAATGCCATTAAAATCTATGCAGCTGTCCATGGGCAATCCCTTTCTTCCCCTTGACTTCCCATCAGAATCACAGCCACTGGTTCACGATTTAATGCTCTTGTCTCTTTGCATTTTAATTCATAGCTGTCAGCCTGGTAATATCCAGCTCTGGAAGCCTTAAAGCTGTATGACTCATAGATCTTAATATTTCAACTCATAAACTATTTTCCTTTTGCCAGCTAGTCCCTCTCCAGGACTGTCTCAGTGAGGACAATAGGATTATGGTCTCTGACTCTGATGGTGACTACACCTTGGAGGAGGATTTATCCAGGGAAGTTCTACCACAGTTCTACCACAGAACTACCCTAACAAATTTTCAATTGGCAAAAAAATAATTTATTTCTGGCCCTAGATACATATGCAATTCTTTTCTGGACTTTTTCAGCAAATATATACTGCAGTCTGAATGATTCTTAAACTATCCAGGAAATATTGTGTATCAATACTTTTGCTGCATCCTCTCCTTTTGAGACATATTTATTTTATTCATATGAGCATCAGATCTTGCTTTTTAGACTGAAAAGGACAGATTAAACTAAAAAGTAAGCAAACAAGCAAACAAAACCTAGATGCTTTAAGCTGGACTTCTGTTGTCTTTCATGAAGATCAAATTCATGATACACTTTTCACATACCAAAGCATAATATTAACCTCTTGATTTCATCAAAAAAAAAAAAAAAAGTAGTTGCTTAGTCCAAAAATCAACAGGTAACTCAAGCTGTCTACCTGTCTTAGAACAGTTGAGTCTGTAAAGGACCTTAAAGGGCAAGTCAATAACTGTTTCATGATTAAGTTTTAAAAAGAATCAGAAACTCGCCTCCGTAGTCTCCCATAGTAATCGATCCAGTAAGTGCTCTTAGGGTATTCTGATTTTAACTGGGTAGTTTCAAGTAAATATCAACTAAACTATTTGCAATGTGGAGTAACAGTCAAAATGCCCACCTGGCATGATAACACCAGTGCTTAATTCTTGCCTTATATTTTACTTCCCTAACGTAACCTAACTAATGGGAAGCAGGCTGTTCAAAGCAGGACAGAAAGAAGAAAGATCTAGAACTATTTTCAAAATTTAAGGAACTGCAATTTGTATTTTTATCTTATATCAGAATACAGGGGAGTAGCCTGAGTAGTCTAAAGTGAACAACAGAATTACAGGATCAGTAGTATAGTATTATCTAACATAAAAATGAAATGCCATCATTCTTGGGCGATCATAAGATTACAGGGAGGTTAGAGGGGACCTCAGGAAGTACCTAGCCCACTCTCCTTCTTAAAGAAGGCAGACTCTGATCCCCATTCAGGGCTTTGTCCAGTCAGGTCCAAAAGCCTCTGAGCATGGAGGATATAACATCATGACACATAACTAACCTACAGGAACAACTCTTGGGAAGGTTTGTTGAAAATGTTTTAATTTTGTCCTAAAATTCAACAAATGATTATGCTTAACATTTAAAAAAAGCATCATTACTCATGCTTTCCCCTTTACTAAATATATATACATATATATATATATATATGATATTTACAAATATTATAAATCAAGACATAATTGCTAGCTGCAGGAGCCAGAAGATGCTCAAGGAATACAAATATATACTCTATTGTAATTCCAAGGTCTTGGTTAGCAATTATATTCTGATTTCTTTATTGCTCAGCCACTCTCCATCATCTTCAAGAGGTCGTGGAGGGTAAGGGAGGCTCCGGAGGACTGGAAGAAAGCCAGTGTAACTCCAGTCTTCAAAAAAGGCAAGAGAGAGGACCTGGGAAACTACAGGCCTGTCAGCCTCACCTCTGTCCCTGGAAAGGTGATGGAGCAGCTCATCCTAGAGACCATGTCAAGAAAAATAAGATGATCAGGAGTAGGCAGCATGGATTCACCAAGGGAAAGTCATGTTTGATGGACCTGATAGACTTCTGCGATGAGGTCACCGGCTGGATGGACAATGGGAGAGCTGTGGATGTTGTCTAGCTTGATTTCAGCAAAGCTTTCAACACATTCTCCAGCAACATCCTCATAGGGAAGCTCAGGACGTATGGACTGGATGAGTGGGCAGTGAAGTGAATTGAGAACTGGCTTGATGGCAGAGCCCAGAGAGTGGTGATAAATAGTCTAGTTGGAGGCCTGTGGCCAGTGGTGTCCTCCAGGAGTCAGTACTCGGCAACATTGTTGCCAATTGTCTTCAACATTGTTCATCAATGACTTGGATGAGGGCACAAAGTGCATCCTCAGCAAGTTTTCAGATGACACAAAACTGGGTGGAGTGGCCGACACTCCCAAGGGCTATGCTGCCATTCAGAGCGACCTAGACGGGATGTAGAGGTGGGCAGAGAGGAGCCTCATGAGGTTCAACAAGGACAAATGCAGGGTCCTGCACCTTGGGAAGAATAACCCCAGGCACCAGGACAGACTAGGGGCTGGCCTGCTGGAAAGCAGCTCTATGGAGAGGGATTTGGGAGTCCTGGTTGATAACACGCTAACGATGAGTCACCAACGTGCCCTTGTGGTCAAGAAGGCCAATGGGATCCTGGCCTGCATCAGGAGAAGCGTTGCCAGCAGGTCGAGGGAGGAGATCCTCCTCATCTACTCAGCTCTGGTACAACCACACCAGGAGTATTGGGTGCAGTTCTGGGCTCCCCAGTACAAGAGGGACATTGAGCTTCTAGAGAGGGGTCCAGCATAGAGCGACAAAGACGGTTACGGGACTGGAGCATCTATTGTATGAGGAAAGACTTAAGTGAGCTATGCCTGTTTAGTCCGGAGAAGAGAAGGCTGAGAGGAGATTTGATCAACACTTCAAGTATCTGAGAGGTGAATGGAGGGAGGATGGGGCCAGGCTCTTCTTGGTGGTGGCTGGTGACAAGACAAGGGGTAATGGGTGTAAGCAGAAACATAGCAAGTTTAATCTCTATGTGAGGAAGAACTTCTCTACTGTGAGAGTGACAGAGCCCTGGAACAGGCTGCCCAGAGAGGTTGTGGAGTCTCTTTCTCTGGAGATCTTCAAAACCTGCGTGGACGCCACCCTGTGCCATGTGCTCTAGGTGTCCCTGCTGGAGCCGGGTAGTTGGACTAGGTGATCTCTAAAGATCCATTCCAACCTTAACCATTCTGTGATTCTTTTCTTGAGAATGAGGTGCAAGATATTCAGACTTATTAAGAGAGATTTAATAAAATCATCTAATTGCTTCAGAAGTGGAAAGCTAGAAGAAGTTCTTGGGGGCTCTTTCAGAAGTACTTATAGTTGCCTTCTTATCATATACTGACTGCCAAAGAACACTCACAGTTTTTTTCATATAGTAATCAGCTAAGTGAGAGGAAGCAGAGATAGTCTGAAGATATTTTTAGTTGTACACAAATTATCTTTCTTTTTGCAAGTGTCTCACTCTTTCTACTCTTACGTTATTTGTTCCTTTGTGCTGTAAATATAGAATGTTTCACTTTCACTTTTCTCTAAATGTCAAATATTATAGTTCTGACAGAGTGCAAGTCCATTTTTCTTAGATTCACAGGACCTTTTTTAGTGAAAACAAAACAAAAGACAACAAAAATAAACAAAAATAAAAGCAAAATTCCAGATGTATTATTAAATTTTGTGAATTGGGAGGGAGTTTCACATTATTTCGCAGTGAAATAATGATTTACTAAATTACATTTTATTTGCTTTTAGCAAGCTGGTTGAGTAATTTCCACTGCAGCTGTTTTATTTTTTTTCATATTTACAGAAGTAAAATCTAATGATGTTTGTGTAAATTGAAGCCATAACATTTAACATAAGACTCCCTCAACTTTTCTGCATCATTTTGTAACAACAAAGTGGTTAATGAGAAATGCAAACATCTATAAGCATGCTTCTCTTCTTTAGTAATGATTTGTTTGCTTAATTTGTCATAAGAAGGTAATATTCCTGGACCACCTTACAAATTTAATGGATAGATTGTATTCATCTTCATCAATTATAAAGTCTGCCTTTTGTATGAGATTGTTGTAAAACAGTATTAATTTTCTCTCTGAAACAGAAAGATATTGAAGCAACAGTAGTGCAAGCTACAGAATAAACCTTGAGACAGCCTTTTAATGTTATTTTGTTTAACATTTTAAATGTTATTTTAACACTGGCCTTCAGTGCTAGCTGGAAAACGTGTTTAGTGCTATGAGAAGGGAAATTATTTCCTTTTGTGAGATTTCATCAGCATTAAAGGAAACAGGTTTATTTCTAAATAAACAAAATGTCATTGTTTGATTGCAGTAAAATTTTCCTTCTAGCATATTCCTAAGTGGCAACCCATGTAGATCAGAGAACAGAAGCAGTATAATAAATATTTTTATTCATTTTAAGTTATAATTTATAGTGCATTATGGATAAGTGAATCTTTCTACAACCAAGAATTATAGAAAAGCAACATAATCTGCATTAGGGACTACAAGAACATGTTGGGATTTGTGAAGAGAGAAAACTCACAGATGAATCTTCAGTAATCATGGTAGTCCAAGGGGGCATGGTTTAGTAAAGGCCGTATTGTGTTATCTTCCTTTCATCTTGATAAAGCATCATCAACTGAAGTAAAATAAACAAGCATTCTCAGTTGATGGTCATCTCACCACATGGAGGTGGTCATCCAGACTTCTGTTCTATTTTGAGTGTGTTTGTTCATTTGTTTTTAATTGTGATTCTGAAATGCTGAAAAACAGTTGCTTTGAGGACATATATCAAGAAATCAATAAGAAAAAAGAAAAACTAAATAATAACAGAAAAAAAATCTATTTTTAAGGCAACGATGGAGCTGCCCTGGGGCTCTTTTAAGGACAGGCAATATGTGACTGAGCAGTACCACTCACAGGTGTTCTACTTGCATGCTACAAAGGCATTGTGCATGTACTGTGTATTAGTACCAATAATTACTTCACAAGGTACATCAAAAGTCAAGTGCTCCCATGTAACCTGCGTCCCGCCACACACAATATAGGAGTCAGAAGGGCATTAGGCCTATGTGTTGATGATATTCCAAGCTTTTAATTTTAATTTATTCTAATGTGATTCAATGGGAATGACATATTTCCTTTCAGAACTGGAAAACTGTAATTTAGGTAATAATTCCTTTTTAAGAATCCTTTTTATTCCTTTACAAATATCCTTGTATCTATGGATATTTTACATGGACCTTCTCTAGAATTCATGTAACTTGTCTCTGTCCAAAACAATTTAATTCTGAACTTCCTATTTTTCTCTTATACTTAAAGATCTTGAAATAAATAAATGAATTGCTTGGCTTTCGGGCATAGTCTGTCTCCTTTCAAATGTACAAACACCTTCAGATCTCACTTCATTGAAATGCAAATATGTGATACAGACTAGGCCCCCAGTTAAAAACAATTACTTAAACTGCTTTGAGTGTCAGTTAGGACTATAGCCACAAGACAGCAAAAAAATTCTAGTGACTTCAGTTTCAGTTGTTTTTATTATTAGTTTTAAGGAAGACCATTATTCATTTTCAATATACTACAGAGAAAATCTAGAGACAAAAATTGATGCGGTCTTTGACTGCAGGGCTTTCTAAATTACAATAAAGACTAATTTTTTTTTTGGTTGCACATAAGCATAACAAGTAAATGAAGGATACAAAATAAAAAGTCTTCGAAAATGGTGGGAATTTAAATGTTACTTATATGAGTTTTAGCATATTACAGTATAGTACAGTGTGTTAGGATCTGTGCATTTTAGACTGTATTGATTTCATTTGAAGTTTTCTTTATAAATCAAATATACCTTTAAGGGGTGTGTGTGTGTGTGTGTATGTGCCAGGTATGTATGTATACGGTATAGTTATGCATTATAAACATTTTATTTTTCTTTTCCAAAACAAATCACCATTTAAATTTAAACAAGGCTAGTAGAATCAAAGAGAGATCTGTTATATTGGTGATGATGTCTCTTTCACTTAATCATACCCTCAATAAAATCATCATATAATTTTCTGTTCTTATTCTTAGGAATTCCTTCAAAAATGTGTGGAAAAGAATTAACATAAATGTTGTCTTTGTTCCTAATACTTCCAAGGCTTTTCATTAAATCAATTTTAAAGGAAATAAACAGTCTGCAGTGCGATAAACATGGACCAGATTACAAATTAAATACTTGTTGCCTATTTCTCCTCTTTGTCCCCGTGAAGTCCTGGATTAATTCCTGCAGATAGTTGTATGGGTGATTTTGAGGCAGACAGTGGCACCTTTTTGCAGAGTTAGGTAGTCTGCTGGTTGGAGCAGCTTTGTGGGAAGTGTGGACTCTGAGTTGAAACCTTGTACACTGGGGAACCCCCAATAAAATGGTTTACAAAAAGTCGTTACTGCCATTCCTTTGAATTAAACTCATGATGGTCTCTAGGCACAAGTTTAAGCTACACGGATGGAGATTTCTTGGACAGACTGGAATTGAAATTCCTCCTTGTCACTGACAAGGATTCATCAGCCCAAGTTGACTTCAGCTGGGTCCGATCTCTTCAGATAACGGTTTGTCCCAAAGAGTGTCTGGGCTAAAAATCCTAAGTCTGATGCCTAACAAGCATATAGTATGTACAGAGTACTAAAAGTCTGACACTATTTTGCTTGCTTCTTTATAAGTGCATACCTATTTTCTACACTTCACATCTGCTTTTGCAATGAATACAGAAAGATGTATTTACCAAAGCTATATTCTACTCTCATAAAATCTTTATGCAAACAAAATGTTTGACCTGTGCATGGACTGAAAGATAGAGATAATCTTTCATCCTGATGTATTTAAATCACAGCTGTCACTGTGTTTATATGATCCCCTAGTGTTACATTTCCACAACGAATCCTATGCAAAAAGTATAAGTCAGTGTGATAAACAAGTCCAAATGTCATTCCCTTTTTATGAGGTACTAAAACTTTAATTTGTTTCAACTGCTCATGCACTTCTAAAAAATTTATTTGGCTTTTTAGATATTAAATTTAAATTTTCATCTAATCAGAGAATGTAAATTATTACATTTTGGTATCAGATATCTAATATACTTGCTTTAATCAAATAGTCTAGGTAAATCGATAGCATATAGTTTTATCTGGCATTTGTATTTAGTTGTCTTATTTGATTCATTAGTGCATTTTCTTATTCAATAGAATCAATAATTTCAAATTTGTTAAATATGGGGTTGTTTGGGTGCATAGTTTTTAGTATGAAAATTGGTTTTCATTTCTAATCTAGCTAATGGATTTTTTAGTGATTCAATTTCGTAATTGCTTTTGATGACCTCTACCAACATTTTTTTAATGTGAACAGCTTGAGAATACATATATGGATACATTTCATATATACAAATAGATGAACTAAATACACTTTGCTATTGTAAGTATGCAAATTAAAGGCTTTTTGTTTTGTTCAGGCTGTTTCAAAGCAATACCTATTCCACCTTATATTGCCAAATATATTTAAATGTTGGTAATATGCTTTAAAAATATATGCTATTTGCATGTGCCTGACACCCTCATTTATGCTAATTATCTACAAGTAGTAGCAATTGAAAAAAAAAATGCTATCTGTGGAATAAAAAGCTACTTAATGCAAATAAAACTGTCATAATCTGATTCCAAACAGACCTATGCTTTTATGAGTTGTTTTGACATTCTTTATTGCTATGAAAAGCAGTGTATTATAATGCTAAAAATATGAAAAGAGACATAATAAGAAAAATTCTGCTCACCTTACAGCACACATAAGAATGTACATATCTGTAACTACATTCAGTCTCTCTCTCTATTCTACAGTCCCTGAAGAATGTTATTCATTTGCCCTACTTATGGCAACTACCTTAATACCAAAGGTAAAGAAAGTTGGATGAAATGCAACAATAAACATGGTTGGAAACACTCTTGGATTTAGAAGGTTGAACTGTAGCTTTAGTGACTAGACATTTCCTGTGTGTAACCCCATAGAATTCAGGAATTCAGTACGTGTTTAAAGTGAAAACTCTCAAATACATTCTATCTCATTAGTACAGACAGAGTACTTTCCTAGAGAATGAAGTTCTAGAATGTATTCCAGATCTTCTGCTGAAGAGACCAGCTGAGCTCATCCTTAGGTTACTGTGCAACTGCTTTGTATTTTATGAAAGATTCTTTATGGAATGGAAGATGGGACTTTCTTCAGTAGGATTTTATTGACTACAAAGATGACAGTCTTTGCCAGAATTTTGGTTTCTTATACATATTTTAAGAAGTAGATTATAATTTATTTGGAGGACATTTCTGCAGATGAACATCATGGGTATCTACAGGGAAATGACAATCACTTCTTTTACACATAGCTAATCATCAGAGGGTTTTAAGCACATATGCCTCGATCAAACAGTGCTTTATTAGAAAATATCATAAGATATGCATTCTTTAATAAAATTAAAAATATTCCAAACTACACACACACACACACACACAAACACAAACATATATACATACATATATATATATACACATAGTAAACAAGCCGATCAGAGGAGTGACTGGAAATTATTTTTAAGTCTTTCTTTTCATTTTCTGTTTAATATTTATTTATTTGTGTTAATGTTTTTCAGAATGGGCAGTATTTAATATCCTAATCAAATTGCTCTACTGTAAAATTCTGTACCAAAATTTCCTCTAAGTACCATCAGTGTTGAACTTAAACTGGTGTTGTTGATACTTTATAACGTTCAGCTTCAGGGATGAGAGAGGTTTTGTATGAATCAAGAAGTGATTTCAGCTTTCACTCAGTTCTCCAGTGAAAGAATATGATGAAGAAGAACCTACATAAGAGATTTTTTTTTTCTATAGGAATGAGGAAAAAAAATGAGGAAGAGGTTAGGATGCAGACTGAGAGGTGTTCTACTAGGATATGTATAGATAGCAGTAGTTAAAGCAACAGGTGAATGAGTGAAATACTGATATATGTGTGTGATTCACAGGCATAAAAATCAGGAAATTTTCACCTATAATTCCAGCTTAACAATTTGATGAAGTTAGAGCACCATTAATTACAAAGCCTGCTGTTCATTTCTTTTATAATATTTATTCATTTTAATTATCTTTTCCTTTAATGTTGCAGCAGCTGCTTGTGTGCTTTTCTTTCAACAAAGCTTAAAGCCTGTATTATTCATGCTGGTCTTTGTGCATAATGAATTTTCTGATGTCCAGGCCCCATGTTGCTGAACAGATCAATTATTCAATCAAGTTATCATGAACAGAGAGCTTTTGGCTAGGTTTGTTTGTCAACATTATGTCTGGTAGTGGAAGCAATAGCATTTCTGCTGGACTGCTTGGTATACTACTTGGATCTCAATATCTTTCTTTCCTTGTATCAGAGACCACAAGAACATGAATTAGAAAATATTTATGTGATTTCCAAGTGTTGAAATGAAAAAATGCTTGTCAGCAGCTTTAATCAAATCCAGCAACAGAGATAAAGCTTCTGGCAGTCAATTTGATAAATCAGAAAAAGTAATAATTGCATATGTTTTTAATTATCATATTTCCTCTGATAAGCTACACAATAGTACAGAGAATGTAAAATATTTTTCTTTATTTAAAACTTCTTTATTTATAAATTTATTTAAAACTTCAGTCAATACAACACTCAGACAAATCTTATAGATACCTTTAGAGTGCAGTTCTCCTGATGTGTCTTACACTTTTTTAATATATGTATTCAAATGACCTCTTTTGTTGAAAAAAATATAAATGAGTGAGATGGATTCTTTTCACTCTTTACTGAACAAATGAAACCAGGTGCCTTGAAGTTTTTTTCCAAATGTGCACTTGCTTTTTTGTTCAAATTCTAAATATTTCCAAATTCATCACAACCAACAAATAACAGTACCCATTATAATAATATTTAGTGCATTAGGTCTTTTAAACTTATTTTATTTGTATAACCATTCTGACTATTCTAAATTTATATAATGACTAAGGAAACAGACTCTGAGCACTCATTGAGCAGTAGTTAACTCTTGGTTTCTTTTTTTTTTTTTTCCCAAACAATACATTTTTTACTTCTTTGCTTCAAATAATACTGTGCTTAGTGCCCTTCTAATGGCATTATTTTATAAATATAATAATTTAATATATAATAAAATGTTATCTATATTAAAAAAGATTTCCATAGATTTTTCAACTTTTTTTTAAAAAAAATCCTTATTCATGTGTAGTATTACAATATAATACAGCATTATAGTATTTCCTTATTCATGTGTGCTATTACAATTATGATATCCTTATAGACTTTTATCTTCTTTCAATTTTCTATCATCACACAAATGCAAAAACATAAAAATTATTTTAAAATCCATAATTATTAATTTGCCAGAAATGTATGCCTATATACTGCACAGCAGTTATATATCTGTTACTTTAAAAATAGTTTTGCCTTGGGCATTCAAAGTACATCAGAGTATAAGTGTTTCAGTATTTCTTTTTCTTGTTATGAAGGAACCCATTTTTGATGAATGTTGAGAAAATAAATTTTATATATACGTATATATTCCTTACATTCTAATTTATTCATAAATATGCTTCTGACAAAAGCCATATTTTAGTCAAATATGCATATTACATCTATTTCAGATAGTATAAATGGTGACTAATTTATTTATGTTGTAATCCTTAAAGATAGATAATAATTTTTAAAAGAAAGGTCAATTCCAACCAAAATACAGACAAAGTGTTGAATAATTCCAATTATTGAAAACTGATAAACATATATTAATAAAAATGGAACTCCTGAGACTCTCTCTTGTTTTGCTACTCCTTCTTGCCAAGAGAATTATATTTTATGGTAGACCCTTTAGTGCAATTGAATTAAATAATCAATGAACGAAAACACAATTTTAGACAGATCAATTGGCACTCAAGACTATCCAACCTTTTTAATATTTGAATGGTTGAATAGTGCAATGCTTTTTCATGCAAGTAGTCTTTAAGCGAACACAAAAGACATTCTCGAGATATACTGGACATACACAAGGACAACTGAAGAGGTCAAAGATAAAGTTATAAAGAGAATTACAGAGGGAAAAAGCTAGTACTTCCTTATATAACCTCAGCCCGGAATGTCTGCAGTTTTGTTCTAGAACTTCCCAGATGATTCTAGAAGGTTATTTTACTAACCACCTTTATCTGATCATTTCATTCTGTCATAAAATCTGGTGTCCAACGTGATTCACATATTTAGATAGGATTAAAATTAATTTAAAGATAGCACTAAGATGTGGCTTGGGCAGCACATCTGACTCCAGCGTCTCTTTCATTTCTTCCTCTGCTTAATCTTTGCTTTCTGTTTTCTTACCCTGTCTGTTATTGCTCTGTCCCCTGTTGCTTCATTTAATCAATACACCCATCAAAGTCACGTTGAAGCATCCTGTAGTTATATGATTATGATGCCTCAGCAAACAAAATTCACCCTTGGTGTTTAATTGTCTTTTAGTGGCACAACATCATTAAAAACCAAAGCAGTTACTTTACCCTTTGACTACCCGCCAGGGGAAAAAAAAAAAAAAAAAAATCATATCAAAATCTGGCTAAGAGATAATATTTAGTCTAATTAGTTCATAGAATGGAGATTAAAGAAACTAGGAAATTAAATAACTATCTAGGTATCCTGTCATTTTCCAGGAGAGACCACTCACTTGGGCATAGTGAAGGAAAGTGTTTTTAGCTTTCTTGAAACTTTTCATTGATCTTTTCATTGAAAAAAAAAAAAAAAAGGAAGATTTGAAGATTTCCTGTAAGGGAAGCAGTGCAAGTATAATTAATGCCTAGGGACTACTTCCAAAGAAGAAAAGCTTGCATTCTTATCTTTATTTTTTTTCCTAATATTGTTTTATGCATTTCATATCAAACACAACCATCTCCCAGAAGACTAGAAAATTCCTTTTCAAAATCTTCATTCTGCCTACTTTTGAGAAGGCACTAAAATCTTCCTCTCTTTCATTACAAGTAAATGTCCTAATTAAAAAGATTTTTCTTCTTCTTTCCTCTTTTCCTCTTTTTTTCCTCTCTTTTTTTTCTCCCTTGGTAATGCAGTAAGTATTTAAGTCATCACGTAAAGCGGAAGAATTTGAACAGAAGTGAACAGAAGTGAATATTAAGCCTATTCTTCATGAGTATAGAGGCTCTTCTGACTTCATCTCACAGGTTTGTTGCAAGAAATATAGCAAATAAGTGGAAATTTTCATTTTCTCACTACACAAACAGAGAAATGTTGACTGCTGGATTTACTGTAGGGGAGTAGATATTTTAGACTATCCAGGATGGCTCCAACTGTGTATTTGTACTTCTCAGAAATTCATAATCTATGTATTAGTACTGTTACAGTATCCATAAATATTTTTAAGCTCCTTCAGATGTTCTAGAAGCCTCCCAAGAGGGACACTGGAATACTGCATAAACAAAGCACTCGAGAGACTGTTGTTAATTGCTGAAGTGTGGCTGTAGGCTCACACAGACTAATGGGAAGATGGTGATATAGCATATCCACCCAACTCCTTAATGCAGTTTTTTTTTTTTTTTTCCCATACTTGCATTAAAAGATAAATAAATAAATAAATAATGCTGGTAGCATTTCCTTTTTTTTTCTTGAAGAAAATTTTTACTTTTGCAATCCATTCTATCAGTTCAGCAAAATACAACACAAGAGTTTCCAAACTACATTAAATAAATAAATAAATAAATAAAACCTTTTATCATTAAAGCATTGAACTTGTTTGCTTTTTTTTGTTTTTATTTCCTGTAATTTCTGTTTTTTAAAAACTGTTATCAAGAGATGATGTTTTCATGAACACATTGTCATAAGCCCATCTTCCTGATGATGTGTGGTAACAGACGGGAAACCATCATTTTGTATATGATACTTATATATGACATGTGGCAGGTTTTCACCATGCACATCAATCATATTTATTTACATTAATTTTATTGGAGCATTTTTCTGCCTAGTCAGTCTCATAATGTCCATCTACAGTTCCTCCTCAGGTGTGCTCTCAGTCCTTGTTATCTTCAATAGTCCTGTGCCATCAGGCACATCAACAGATATTTTCATCTTACTTTTCATTTATTTTCCATAACCCATGTCAATTAAACAGCATAGGTCAACACTCAGATCTCTGCAGAATTCTACTGAGGATCTTTCTCCACTGTAAGAACTGATTATTTACTCAAATCATGTTTCCTACCTCTTAACCAATTACTTACCCATGCAAGTAATTGTCCTTTCTTAACTTCATTAAGTTTCTTAACTTCTGATGAGAAGCTTGTTAAGAGTCTTTGGAAACCCATTTTTATTTTAGCCCCTGCATTATCCTTACACATTTATTTCCCTTTCAGACAAGCACATATGCAATTTTATATGTGAATAACTGTGACAGACCCCACAGTTTTTCCACTACTTTATGAAACACTGGTCTTTTAGAATGTACTTTACTACAAAGAAACTCACTGCACCAGAGATATATCTGTCAAAATTTTTGTCAATATTTAATCAGAGACTGAATTAAACACAATTTTGGACGGAATCTCATTCTCATAAGAGACAGTTAATACATATAACTTACTCCTTGCAAATGTCTCTCTTAAAACTATCTATTTACTGCCAAACTAGGAAGTTTAGGGACTTTTACTGAAGGTTTCAGAGTGAGGGTAATTAAATATTTTTTCCTTTATGTTAAATCAGATGTCAGACAAAGATTAGTTGTGGAGATAGTTTAAGCCCAGTTGAAATTTGGAACATCATTTCTGAAAAGAGTTCAAGCAATACCCAACTCTTCTTTGACTGATACCAGATGAGAATATATGCCAATCATGAAACACAAGCAAGAGGAATACTCATCAAAGCTGTCAGGTTTCCAAGACTAACAGAACTCCCATGCTGGTTGACGAGACAGAAGAAATTGTAAGAAATTGTAAGCTGATCTTCTGTTCAACAAGAATATCAAAAAATTACTACTCTTGTTTTTAATTACAATGAAATGAATATTTGCTTTGTATGACTGTTCTCTACTATAGAGAAATTCTCCATACTGAAGGATAACTGTGTGTTGTTAAAGTTCAGATGCTACGTGTGTATGCAGAAGATAAGTTCCCCAAAGCATATGCAAACTATTGTGAGAAACTTTATTTTACATCAGATTTTTTAGAAAATGTTTTTCAGCCTCTTGTAAGATCAAATAACGGATCTCAAATATAGCAGAAAGAAAAAGAACATAATAAAGGCTGCATTGTCAGGAATATAGGCAGGAAAGTCACTCACCACAGAGATATGATGAAATGCATTATAACTTCCACTAAGATCAATTCTATGAATCTTTAATTTCCTGTTCTATCTCAGGGACAGTTCTGCAAATGCTTAATCATGAGAGTAAGTAAGTTCTGAGTTCAATGAGAGTACTCACAAGTGTAAGGCAAAAGACAAGTATGGTATGTTTTATAAGATCAACCTTCAGATGCTAAAAAAAAATCAGTCTCCAAGTTCTTTAATTCTTATTTCCCTTTTGCTCCAGTGATTGCAGGGACCTATTGAAGTGTTATCCATACTTCCCTCTGTTGTCTGCTGATTAGTTACATCTTTGGTCAATGCTTAAGAGTTCTGTTCCTCCAGTTTGCCCTTTCTTTACTTCTTTTTACTCCTGATACCAGGAAATGTTGAATAATCACCTGAGATGAGATATTCACTGTCATCCTACTGCACTGAATGCCGTACACTCAAATGCAAATCAAAACACCGGCTTTATTTTTATTTATTTATGAATAAATAAAAGACTTGCAGAACAGAAACACAAAAAAAATCTTTCCAGCATAGCACATTATAAGTGTTAATTAAACCTGAGATGATTTACTCCAGGTTATTTACTGAATATCTGTGTCTAGCCAGCAATGGTAAAAATATCTGACATTGAAAAATACCAATCCAAGTTCAAAAAACCAAGTGGTATAAGAGTGTAGAACCTTTCTACCTAGATGCTAGCTGAAGTTGGAGTATCTCAGTAGCTGCAGCATCTCTGAATCATATTCTCTCATTACCTGTAGAAAAACAAGTGATATTAATATGAGACAAAACCTACTGCCTAGAAATAAGTGAATTATTTCTAAGCAAGATAGTTCAAATACAAAAAGCAGTGCGATCTGATTATTAGTGTGGCATTCAGCTGTGGAGAACTAATCCTATACTAAGTCAGTTAGTATAATGTCATTTTAACAAGGCTATATTGCTTCTGGAATCTGAAATGTCTCATTAAACACAACAGAAAACACTACAGCGAGCCACAAGACATAACTAGAAGCCATGTGAATATCATCAGATAACATAAGCAGGATCTCTTCTCTGGCTCTGAGGGCCACACAGCACCCTTCTGTCAATAGCAACAAATGCTCCTCAAAGCCAGGTAGCAATGCCTGCACTGTCTAGCAGAAATGATCTAGGGACAGCTTTATCCCAAAGAGCTTCCAGAAATGGGCCAGGGGAATGCTGGCACGTGCAGGACAAAAGTGGAAGAGGAACTGGGCTAAAAATCAAATAGTCTAGGTGAATGCAGCTGTGCTTGAACTGGCGCTTTGGTCTTGTTAATTCCCCAGCACAGAGACCAAGTATCCGAAAGAAAACAGGCTAATAAAAATATCACTTCCTTTCCTGAATATCCAAACTCATGTTTTTTATCTTGCCATGATATTTGCTTGAGCATACTTCCAAAGGTTTATCTATTTATTTATTTAAAAGTTTTTCTTTTTGAAGTAATTAACCATCTTCTGAACTCTCAGGCTAACATAGTATTGTTTTGAATTTAATTTGAAACACTAATTGATATTTTGTCTTGAAAACACTAGTGTATGCTTGTTATTAATCACCTGCCTGTCAGATCACTAGGCTATTATTATTATTATTATTAGCTACAATAAGAAGAAATTTATCTATTGAGATATACCATTTTTTGGTTCTATATTATGTGTCTATCTGGGTTCCTTTTAGTGAACATCTTCAAAAAAACAGAAATAAAAAAAAAGTAATACAATATTTTTACTAGACTTTTTTTTCAGATATTTCTTATTCTCCATGATTCTGTCTGTCTTCTATTTTGTCTTTATTCTCATATTTTTGTCTTCCTTTTTAACTTTATTTTCTTCATACTCAGCATATTTTTAATATGGTAATTTTTAAGTAAGTTCATCATTCTTCTTAGATTGAAACTTTGTTTCATTTTTATTTCACTATCTTCTCATTTTCTTGTGTGAGGTTTATCATTATTTTCAAGTAATGTTAAACATAGACATAGACAAGTAAATAGAGAGTTTCACAAATTGGTGGTTTTATAATACCAAAAACGAAAGAACAAAATGCTTCCCCTCATTTTGGTCTTTCTTTCCAAAGCAGTATCTGAAGACCAGCAATATCAGGACTGTGCTTTGATTGAAGAATATGCAACAAATCTAATCAGCCTGTCTCTGTTGGCTAAATTACTGGCTATCACTACTCAAATGGGACATTGAAGGAAATTGCAGCAATGTTTCTAACAGTTGGAGACCGAGAAATATGATTGTACTAAAAGAAGAGCTACTATGCACACCAGGAAGAAAAATCAAAATGCCTTATTCTGTACAATGACCTTGAAATTATAATCAATTATAATTCTGCTTAGCTTTTGTTCTTTTTGCAGTTATGGAAGAGAGGAATAGTAGACAACTATTAGAGCAGATAGTAAGCTTAAAAAATAATTATGATCCGCTACTTTATTAACTCTCATTCTTGATCCTCCTTATTTGCAGAGAGTTATTGAGGTACATAATCATCTGTTCTATCTTCCTAAATACAAAGGGGAAAAGAATAATAAGGAAACTCTATGTACACTATTTCTCTTCCCATTCAACTGACTGAAAAATAGATGTGAACTCTGCTCTCACACATGATTGAGGAATAGTGATCTCATTATAATGTCTGGCAAAAGTATTTCCAGCCAAAAGGAGCAAGGATAGGGTCGGGGTGGACGGTGGCTATGACACTGCAGTTTGTGGGAATGTCCCAGAGCTCCTGACTCATGTACTGGGTTTGGTTTAACTCCTACTACTATTTAACTATTTCTTTAACTTCTATCTATTCCTACTTCTAAACCTAGTCTCCCAGCCATCTCAAACACCAAATAGCTGTTCAAAAAGAGTTGTTCAAACTATAGAGCATGTCTCTGTAGAGAGCTCCTGATTTAGTACGAAAAATCCTCAGCAGGTAAAAACCAGTGTGATTATGATGACCAAGTGACATAGCTATAGTGGTATTAGGTAATGGAGTTCAGAGTGAAGCAAGAAGAGTCAGAGAGGAAACATGGTAAGTACAGAAAATTAAGAAAATGTTTGAGCACTAGAAAGGAGTAAGAGACTAGAAAGGAGGACTAGAAAACAGAAAACAGAGCATCTAAGCCCCAACAGTGAAGAAAATAATGCTTTTCCAAGCAAGCAAGCAAGCAAGAAAGTAATAGAGGTTGTTGCAAACCAACATCTGTATACTGGAAACAAGACTAGAGAGAAAGAACAACTGACATAGTGGATTTATTTACAGCCCCTTCTATTGGTATCCTGCCCTATCCAAAATAACTGATCTCTATTTGTAAATGTATATTCTTCTAATGTCTGTTTCACTAACACCTTACTTAAGGGATTTAAAAGCATATCTGGTGTTGCTGGGATGTTTTCAAGGCAGTAGGATAGGCTACTTCACTCTACAGCTCTTGTAGACATGAATTTCTATGCACAAAATTAAAATGTAAGGAGCCAGTTCTGGTTATCATGGCAAGTATTTTATTTCTCTCTCTCTTGTTTTCTCTTTAATTTATTTATAATTTTAATTCAGTTAATTTTAATCTGAGTTGAACAAATCTTTTGTAACATACAAACTCTTTCAGCTGCGCAACAACGATAAAAAACAGAATCTAACAAATGTTGTAATGAATATACCAGAGGTAGTGACCACTCTGGTCTATTTTCTGATTTCATAAAGTGGCACTTGATCTAAAAATTGAAATTGGTTGTGTCAATTAAGCTGGTCTGTAATTTAAATGAGTACCAGTTCGTAAGAAGCTTGAATGACAAAAACAAAAAATCTCTTAAACAGAAATACTTGAGCTTCAAAGCTCAAAGGATTTGGGCATGTCTCATTTGGAGTCACTAGAGAGACTTAGAGTAGTTTTTCAGTCATCAGCAACAAATAATAAAGTTGAGCTATGGCAATTTATTACACTATTTACCATCACACATTCAAAATATTTCAGAAAATGTCCTTTCACAGGCTCTGTGTATCCCACTTTACTGTTTCATCATTCACCAAGTCAGAGAGCCAAATGTGATAATAACCAAGCTGGCTCATTTACCACACTCACAAACTGCAATTGACAACCCCCAAACTGGTGTGTTTTTTGTATTTGTTGAAGCTATGTAGCATTCTATTTGTTATAATCCTTTTAAAGAAGTGACTTCATTCAGAAATACATTTTTTGTGTGTGTGGAAGAAAAAGAAATGCTTTATATAACCAACAAAGGAATCCCTACTACGTCTCGTAATTTATGCATTTTCGTTAATCAAGTGGTGAAATAAACCCTGATAAATAAATTATGAATTCAACTCTACTGAGCTTCTCCCTATATCACACTAACAAAATATGAATCTATTCAGGATACACATGATAAAGATGCAGCATTAATAAGTGTTTCCAAATGGAATTAAATAAAAACACACAGAGCTTAAATTACATAAACTCATTTGATTTGTAGTACAAAGAGCATCTAGGCTTTATAATTTCAAAAACAGCAAAACAGAAGAGATAAATTCTTTCCTAATTAATTAGAAGACAGATATTTTATTGGCAAGTAAACAGTTGGGAATAAAATGCCATACCTGGCAGCACAGCTTGTTGTGATACATTAACTACTGTGACGGATATGCTCCTTCCCCAGCTCATCCTGACTTCTCACACGTAGCCCTGTTCAGGTGTTAACTACCACATTATCTGATCCTGGTAGCTGCCTCCCTGATTTCTTCCCCCCCCCAGACATCAACCATCAATAACAGTCCTGATGGCCCTGCAACTACGTAGTAGTAAGGCATAGCATTGAGAATCCTTAATCTAAATATATAATGATTAGCAGCTATTGTTGTGCAGTACTGTCATGACATCTCATGCCAGCCACAAGGTATAGGAATGATGGTGGGACTGTTGACAAAGCTAGATTTGAAATTGTAGATTTTCTTTTCTTAAATTTAGGCATAGTCTTTTCACAGAAGGTTATAGGTAAAACAGATGACAGCATATGATTTTCCTTATTTATTTCTATGTGTGAGAGGATGTAGAATAAAACAAAAGAAAATGCTTAAATATATTCTCTTTAACTGGGAATTGCTAAAATTTGCCTCACTGATTTTGCTTTATACTGCAGGAAGAAAAGCCTTTTGTCAGCTTTCTATTTTCAGGACACTAATGGCAAAAGACTCTCTTTTTGTTTTTGGTTTATCATCATTGCTTTTGCTGAATGAAACACAGCTCAACAGAATGGTAAGCCATGAAAGCAGATGCTCCTTGACAAGTCACTGCCACTGACAGAAAACTGAATTGATAAGAGTGATTCCCTGGGGGAACCTCTGACACCTGCAGATCCAGATGTTTCCTCAGATTATGGATTATGATGAGCTCATTTAGTTATGGAATAGTTGGCAAAAACATTTTGAAGTATTTTGATTTAGTTTGATTTTCTATTACTTTTAGGCTGCCATTTTGAGTTTATGAAATCTGAGTAGTGACAAATTTACTAGTTTTCATAAAGTGGTTTGTGTATAATACCTATCCATTTATTGAAAACCACCAGACTGCAGGGGATATCTGCCATCTTCTAAGGCACATTTTCTTTTTCACTGTTTCGTACAGAAATATGTTTTGGTCTTATTTTCTTCTTTTTACTTTTGCTTTTCTCTGGTCTGAAATGAAAATCTGAGAACAAGATGTAATTTGTATGCATGGAGAAATACAAAAATCAAAATAGACACTAATCCTGTTGCTGTTTTATAACCAGTTGGGACACAGTAGAGATTGGAGCTAAATGATACAGCTGGCCTGACCAAAATGCCAAAATGTATTAAAGAGGTAGTTTCTTAGGGAGATATTGAAAATCAAACTAAAGGTCTTCATTGAAGGTTTCAAAATGAACTGTTCATTCATTCTGTTCTTCAGAACAGAATACTTCATTAACTGTGTGATGGAGAAAAATTGTTTTCTTCGGTTGCTGCAGAAATAGTCTTTGTAACTTTTATATTTTTCCTTTCATTTCATCAATTGAGTTTCTTGAAGGAAACTTACCAAAATAGATTGCCAACATCTATTGATTTAAACATAACCTGAAAGACTTAATCATCTCTATATTTCCTTTCTAAATCCAAATCCTATACCAAATGAAAGGGTAGCAATTTATTCTGTAAGTCTGGCATACAGAAAATAGACATTAAACCTTTTTTTTTTTTTTTTCTGATTAATACATGCTTATATATAGGAGTAAGTTGACACTTAGGTTACAAAGCAATATATTTCACAAATGCCACCAAAATCAAGCTGGAAATGGGAGCACTTTTGAGTGTTGGCTGAAAGAAAATACCTTGATTAGCTATGAATTTTTTTTCACTATTTCCTAGAATGCAAAGAATGTATATTTTATTTTTTCTATCATAATAAATAATAGTGACTTTTAAATCAATGCACTTTTATGGAACTTTTATGTTTTTTTCTAAAGAAATTAGATAATTTTGCCCAAATAAGTATCAATGTGTTGACCTTGCTCATTAATACAGAGATATGGTGTTTGCTGGTGTTCATAATGAGAAAAAAATCACCTTTGCAATATATTAGTCCTTTTAAATTTGAGCTCAAACTGAAAATGTGTATTGCTTCATCATTACTTGGATGAGGGCACAGAAGTGCACCCTCAGCAAGTTTGCAGATGATACAAAACTGGGTGGAGTGGCTGACACTCCAAAGGGCTGTGCTGCCATTCAGGGAGGCCAAGACAGGATGGAAAGTTGGGCAGAGAGGAACCTCATGAGGTTCAACAAGGACAAGTGTCCTGTACCTGTGAAGGAATAACCACAGGCATCAGGACAGATTAGGGGCTGACCTGCTGGAAAGCAGCTCCGCAGAGAGGGATTTGGGAGTCCTGGTTGACAAAAAGTTAACCATGAATCAGCAGTGTGCCCTTGTGGCCAAGAAGGCCAATGGGATCTTGGCCTGCATCAGGAG
>NW_010581664.1:515493-656152 GCF_000705375.1 Tinamus guttatus | reverse complement strand
CCAGGCTCTTCTCCGTGGTGGCCGGTGACAAGACGAGGGGTAACGGGTGTAAGCGGAAACATAGGAAGTTTAATCTCTATGTGTGGAAGAACTTCTCTACTGTGAGGGTGACAGAGCCCTGGAACAGGCTGCCCGGAGAGGTTGTGGAGTCTCCTTCTCTGGAGATCTTCAAAACCCGCCTGGATGCGACCGTGTGCCACGTGCTGTGGGTGTCCCTGCTTGTGCAGGGGGTTTGGACTAGATGATCTCTAGAGAACTCTTCCAACCTCAACCATTCTGTGATTCTGTGATTCTTACCAAGTAGCATTTTTTTATGTTTGTCACACAAACTTCTCTGTGTGGTCAAAGGCCACTTTAAAAAGAGCTAAGGACTACAAATGAATGATTAAAAGTAATGCAAGTATATAAATATTTTGAGCAGTGCAAACATGTTGGTATGATAAAAAACACTATTAATATTCCAGCATATATCTATGACCTGAGTTTTTCAATGATTACAGAAAAGAGATTATTTTCTTGAAAAGTAGCACCTGCAGTGAGTTAGTTTGAGTACATTGGAACTGATGACCACTCCCTAACCTGCAGGAAATGATCAGTTGCCTATTCCATAAATATAATAAATCCAACAGCAAAGAAGATTGAGATGAAAATGCCTAGTGCCAAAGAAAAGACACTTTGGAAGAAGATCATGAAGTGGAGGTTATGTTCTATTTTAGGATGAAATCAATTTTCTTGTACATCAAAGCATTATATCAACTTGATGTCAGTGCAAAGTAATCGATCTTAATGAGATCAAGACTGACTGATAGTGGTTATGGAATTACTTGAGGTTGCTTTAAAAACTTCCTAGCACTTTAATTTCTATTCTTCTAAGAATAGTTTAGTTTCTAAGAGTAGTTTACCTTCAAGTGAGCATCATGATTTTAAATTAGCTTAAAGTTTTAAACAAACAATTTTATGCATCTTCCGCATCTCACAAACACTTATGAAAGAAAGTAGAGTGAAACCGGCAAGGTAAAATTTACAAGGTAAGCACTATAACACTAATTAGGCAGGATCAGTTGTAAAAAAAAAAAAAAAAAAGGTATGTGTGTATACATATAAGTATATATACATATGTAATTGTATATATGTGTATTTTCCTTTTTTTAGTTTTGCTATATGCTCTAGCTTTACTTCACTTTTATCTTTCCATTTTTAGATTGGTACTAATTGTTTAATATGGTCTAGTGTCTGTTATTTGCATAGAACTGCTTATCTTTAACAAAATCTTTTATTTGACAAAAAAATGATCTCTTGAGTTTACAGTGACTAATTCCATAATCTGAAAGAATCACGGACACCCTTCTAGTGAGGTGTAGCATTAGTGGCACATAACTGTCTCCCAAAACATCCTCATAATTAAATTGGTGAAGTATTCTGTATATTATGTATAAGTATATGCACAGAGAAGGGCAACATTATCCTGGGCTGCATTGGGAAGAGCATTGCCAGCAGGTCAAGCGAGGTGATTCTTGCCCTTTGCAATCGAAGCCACACTTGGAGTACTCTGTCCACTTCTATGTTCTCCAAAACAAGAAAGACATCAAGTGACTGGGGCAAGTCTAGCAAAGGAGCATTAGGATGATTAAGGACCTAGAGCATCCCTCCTAGGAGGAAAGGTTGAGAGAGAAGACTGAGGTGGGGGATGTTAGCAATGTGTACATATATGCAAAAGAGGTTGAAACAGACTCTTGTCAGTGGAGTCCAGTGACAAAATGAGAGGCAATGGTCATAAACTGAAACTCAGGAAGTTCCATCTGAACATGAGGAAAATCCTTTTTGCTGTCAGGGTGACAGAGCACTGAAGCAGATTGTCCAGAGAGATTGTGGAATCTCCATCCTTGTAGATATTTGAAAGCTGACTGTCAGGGTCCTGGGCAATATGCCCTATGTGACTCTGAGCAGGGGGGAGTGGACTACATGATTTCCAGAGGTCCCTTTCACCTTCAAACACTCTAGGATTCTGTAGCATGAAGAAATATATTATACCATGACTAATAACTATGGTGAGTTAAAATGTTTCAGAAACAAGTAAGCAAAATTAGCAGTATATTATTTATATATATTAATATAGTAGTTAATATAGCATTAATATAGTTAATATAGTTAGTATAGTTAATGTAGTATTAATATAGTAGTATATTAGCTATATATAAGTATATAAGCAAGATTAGTAGTGTATACCTTTTTTACCCATAGTGAAATTATCTCATGATTTAACTCCTCTTTTTTTTTTTAAAAAAAAAAAACAAATTTTGTAATACTTTTGCATCTGCAAAGTATTAACTAAAATATAATTCTATTTTATTTTAGACAATAAGATCTTGACTACACAAGAACAATTTAGAAAACTGAGATGTATTATTAGAATTATAAACCTAAAGCACTTTAATCTATTGTGAGGATGTTGTCATTCAAATAAAATGGTTGTGGTTCAATGTAGGTTGATACCCTTAAGGGGATGATTAAGTTCCACCAAACCAAGGTCACTTTATTTCTGAATAGCAATAATCATACAGGGGCAATAATGTATTTTATCTTTCCGATCTGAGTTAAGATATCTCAACTTACCAGGAAGTTTCTAGCTTAGATAAGCGTAGATACACTATAGAAAACTTTTTAAAACTAGGGGAAAAAATACAGAAAAGTGCTCAAATATTTTCTTTAAAAAATATCCAAAAGAATGAAGTTATCAGATTGCTTTAAAGGCATATAGGATGTACATTTTGTTTTCTACAGTTATAATTTATAGAAATGTTTCCCTCAGTGTTTACAGACAATTCACATGAAGCTTTATTTGTAAAGCTTCCGAAGAAATGTGACAGCACATTTGGGAAACTAAGTTACCACATTGTTCAACAATGTTATGTACTTATTCAGTACCACTAGTAATCTTTAAAAAAATAATAATAATATTTTTGTAGCCCCGCAATTCAATATTGCTATTTCTTAAAGAAACCAACTCTCTTATTGTGTTCTCCCTTATTCTTCCCTGATTCTAAAGGAATAATATAGGGAATGAAAAAGAAACAGAATGAGCAAAATTTTGAATTTGTATTAACATACAACAGATAACAGAAGTCTACATTTAGGCGACAGCTACATTTTTGGGTCTTAATTTTACTCATATTCACACCTATTATAAAATTCAGTGGCTGTACACAGAGATCTAGTCCCACCTAAGAATCCATTCTCAGAAATAAAGAAGCCATTTGAATTGGTCTATAGCCCAATCATGTATATCAAAGGACATATGAGAGACTAATATTCTCTATAAAAGACTTTACAAGTTGCATGTAGAGCACCCAAACAGTAAGATTAAGTAAAGCGTTAGGTAAATGCACTATGATGGGCATTTTAATCAAACCTCCAAATTCAAGGGAAAATTAAAAGGCTGATGTCTCAAATTTACCTGTGGGAAAAAAAGAATGATTCGATAACAGTATTGTTCATCACTGCTTCTTTCTCTATTGGCAAATCATAAAAACAAACAAACAAGCAAGCAAACAAGCAAAACAGTTCCTGCTTTGTGAACAACTTTAATTCAAGAAAACTATTGTTTCTGGTGTCTTTTTTTTTTTTCCCTGAGATGTAGACTTTGACTTCTATTATGTCTCAAAGAGAAAAATAAGGGAAGATAAAAAACACCACAGAACAGCAGCTTAGGAGTATCAGACCTTTTGATAAAGGTATGCTTGCTGACCCAAGAAACACTTCACTGAAAAAAAAAATAATAATGATTAATATCTACTGCTGCTACTTTTTAGTCTTTAAGTTGTAAAGAGGCTCTTCCTCAGACTCCTCTGTAACTCCTCTGATTCCTCTGGGGTCCTAAGCCATTTGGGCTGGGAAGAATAAAGGAAACAGAGGTGACTGCTGAGTCAATGCTAGTTATTAGGAGTTAAAACAGGGATGTAAAGTCATCAAAGACTGAAAGAAAAAGGGCAGAAACATGATACGTACACTAGGAGAAGAACCTGGGAGGAGTTGCTAGATCAGAAGGATCAAGGAACAGCCCTTTCCAAATAACAACAGTTTGATATTTACGTAGCAGACTGATGACTTCCCAACCACTTGTCACAACTGTGTGTTTGCATAAAGGTGATCAATATATTTACTGCTGCTTTGGCTACAGGCATGCTTAGTCCAGTCCATTAGTAGGACATTTTATTGGCCAATAAATAATTCTTTTATTTGTAGGTTGTCTGGTTTCATGTTTCTATATACAGAACAAGGAGTTCATATATAAGCGATCTGAAGCTTTGAGGGTAACAACTGACTTTCCCCCAAGTTGGAGAAGTAGAAGGGAAAAGAAACAGCAAGAAGTTAAATATGTTAAAAAAGACCTCAAAACCCTAACCAGGTAGTGCAGGATTGTCATAATCATTTGATAATGTTGCCTAGAAACATTACAGATCTTTACAGAGCTCAGCAAGAAGCCCCCAAAGCTTCAAGCTCCTAAATTTACAGTCTCTTTACTGAAATGCAGTACGGCACAGACATATTCCTGGTAGGATCAACAGAGTAACAGATTCATCTATGTTTAGAAAATTTTCAAACTTTGCATCAGCATGGAGTATACTACCTGACTATCAATGAATGTATGTAGCTAAATGGATACATAGGCACGTATGCATGTTACATAGAGATGTGCATATGAACCATAAGCTTAAACATTGTGATGTATTAGTGTCATATCTTATTCTACTATTCAAATTTCCTGCTATCACCTGCATCAGGGACAAAATACTTAAACATCTTCAGAAAGAATGTTTATATAAGTCTGTGAGTACATAGAAAATACAATGGACAATCAATTTTTCAATCTTTCAACACAGATTTTTTTTTTCTGCTTTCATTTCTTAGAACATTTTTTTAAAAATAGAACACTATTGAAAAGCACTTTGGCTTTTGACACACCAAACACTTTTGTTTTCCCTAGAGAGTATTCTATCTTTTTCTGGTTCATTTTGGTCAGAACTTTTACTAAGCACAGAAAGACTTTGCAATCTGGATAAAGGTAATTTAAAAGAATAAAACAATCATTCACTATGTAAATGCATAAAATCTCCTTGACTAAATGTCTGCTCTTGACAACATTTTCAAAGAGTTTTTGCTGGCCAGTCATCAGTCAGGCTTTGAAGAGGGACAGTCGGCCCCCTTAAAAAAAAAATCACTTTAAAAGTTTGTACCTTTTTATGTCAGTGTTCGTCTTAACTCCTGAGCAGTCTGTCCTGTCTTAACACTCTGCCTCTGTTAACATTTCTAGTCTTGAACAGTTATACTTTTTGAATTTTCTCACAATTCTTTCACAATTTAGCAAACTCCACAGAAGTCCAAGCCACAGTTTCCTGGCTGTGCCATGGTAGGGCTAAGGTCTGGGATCACAGGCAGCTGAACCCCTGGCAATGGGAGGGAGGTTACAGAGCAAGTGGATTACAAGGTCAAGAAATATCTACCTGTGATAGCTTTTGCTGATTTGCTGATCTTTTTCATTTGTAGCAAAATGATGCCCAGACTAGGAAGCAGGTTATCAGTTTCCAGTTCCTATCTATCACATCCGGTCAGGACAGTAAAGCTGACTGATAACTGCCCATTAACAGAGAAGATTAAATAAATCTGGGAATGACCATATCTTGTTTCTTTTGCTTGCACAGGTTTTACACAATTTATATAATTTAATAGGGGAATGGAGAAGGAAGGAGATTTTCCTTCAGAATAGTAACAATAGCAGTGATCAAAATGTACTATTCCTGCACTCAGAAAATAAAAAGACAGCAGTCATAAGCTTATAGCAAGTGCTGTTAATGCATCAACCCTTACTGAAGGCTTCACATCAGATTAAAAAGCAATGTGACAGGGAGAGGAAAACACGAAGAAATATAACGAGGCTAAATATGGAAAACACAAATGCCGGTGTTTGAGGAAGAGACAAGCACAGAAACAAAGAGAATGAATGACACTATACTTCCTAATAATGCAAGACTGGTTAAACAGATCAAGAGGTTAACTGCTCCTTAAAGTTTTTTCCAGAGAAGCTGGAATTAATTTCTGAGTGCTCAGGACTCTCTGATGGGAGGCAGAGAGCAACCATAAGACTTGCAGACTAGCTTCCTCTGAGCTTCCTAGGAGTCAGTGTGTGCCTGTTTTGTTATCAGTTAAATGTGAACAAAATGTTAACAAAACAGTATCAGACCCCATGTCTGATGCTGTAGTCTTCCTGACAACCTCTCCATTTTAGCGTAAGTATGGCCTGAGAGGAAACAACATGACAGGAAAGCACCTCTCCAGTGTGTTAGTGTAAGTAGGCTTCTACACTAATATGCCAATCTATTTGACAATCCATTTGAACTTAAAACAGATTAAAACATTCTGTAAGGGGATTTACAGTGGCTGCAGAACTGCCCTAGCTTTACCAGATCTATGAAAATATTTCCTTTTCGTAAAGATTTATTAATATATATATATAACACAACAGGTTTGTAACAGGCAGTCTGGGAAAATTCATATCTTGCTTTCCCAGGTCCTTGAAAACTGCCTTGTTTAAAAAATTAGATTTAATGTAGTTAAAGATGTAGTCATATAAAACCATCCTTAAAAGTGAATGTCTTAATTTCTGTTAATTTCATCAATAGATGTAAATGGATTAAAAGAAAAAAAATGTATATGCAGCTTATATTTGGTGTCTCATGCAATAAATTATAAATGCTACTGCTTTAAATATAGCTATAAATATAAATATTAATATTATAAGTACACTATAGTAGTTGCAGGAGCAAAAATATCCTGAAAATGCCTCTTACTGAATTCAGTGGCATGCATGTAGTATCACAGTAAAACTAGAAAAAAAATATGATGCAGTGGCTTTGGAATTCTTATTTAAAATTTAATAGAAATTCATAGATTTTTTTTTTCTTTTTATAAAGGGCAGTCCATTCTATTTAAAGCATGTGCTTTTCCAGAGATCATGGCTATGTTGAAAATGTTTTTAAACAAGTACCATCTTCTGGAGTCTTGAGAATAGATGAAGACTTTGTTAGTTTTTAAATAATATGTTTACAGAAAAAAAAAATCTTAAGGAGAATATGAGTATCTGTCAACCTGAAAACTAAATCAACAAAAAAAAAAAGTGAAATTGAAATATTAGGCTAATATTATTAAAATGTTTTCAAACATATTAAATATGAACGCTACAATTTCAATATTCTGTGAAGCAGAGTAGGTGAACGGATACATTTGCATATCCATACTTCAGAGAAGGAAGATCGTCAACTCCTCTAGAACCTGACTGTAGAGAAGATGTTGGTTTAAGTACTGAATGTAGCAGAATACGTAATGAATGGGAACTGTCCAAAGATAAGATTATGTAGTTCTTTAGATAAAAAATATGATTTTAATCATTTGTTACCAGATGATCAAGTTAATCAAGAACTTCATAACATAATGATTGCAGGTCGTTTTAACAATACTAGAAATAATAATATGTCAGGTAAAATCATGGAAAACACAACAAGTAAAATAGTAAGTTGATATTTTTGCACTGTGAGCAAGCTAATGATAGAATAATAAAAAGACCTGTAGAATAAAATGGATCTGTCAAAATTTAAACTACTTACTTAAACTAATGTAGGATTTTTTTTATTTTCAGGAAATTTTGCAGCTTGCTGGCAATTTTTCTGCTATATTAAAGGACAATGTTAAAGCTGTCAAATCTTTAACAAAGAATATCAAATAATGAAGAAGAATTTGACAAAGAATGTCAAATAAAGAAGAAGGAAAAAAAAAAAAGCTAGAGTTCATTACTCTCTCATTCTTTTCTCTTTCCTCCCTTCCAGCCCCTGTGATTTTTTAGCTTGAAATTAATAAAAATCTTTGGTAGCCTAATGTAGACATTTAAAGAAAATCAAGGCATTCATTTTATATGGGAAAATGTCAGTGATGCATACAAAATGAAACACACACAACTGCTTCAACAGTAATAGTTCTAGTAATAAATGGAGGGGGGGGTCAGGATCAGTGGTGCTACAGTGGCAGTATACAAAGGAGGTGCAAATGAAGTGTTATTAACATCAATACAGTCAAAAATCCAGAAAAAAAAATGGCAAAAAAGAAAACAGGTTTAGAAACAGTGGTTAATAGGATTTCAGATAGGAATAAAATACAAATTTTGATAGAAAATGTTAGAAGACTGAGAGAATCAGGGCTGTACTGGCAAGCCCTTAAAGGTGTTGCAAGCACATGCTGCTTTTGGGTTATCATATAGTCAAACACCTAGTAAACTGTTTTAGCGCTACTGATAGTTTTGTCAGAGAAATAAATGGAAAAACTCCAAGGTAGCAAAGATCCAAAATGCTTTTCAGCTATCTCAAATGGAACTTAGAAAAAGCAGAAGCCAAATTTAAATACTTTCATTGTAAAATGTGTTCCATTGATAGTTACATTCTTTTACTTATGATTGAATATCTCACCCCCAAATCATGATAAGAAGATGCTGCTCTTGTGTGATTTAAGACTCCTTAAGCAGAGCAGAAAGGGCCTAAGGAAAGCCAAGAAAGGCTTTGGAAGGAAGCAGAAAGGAATTTAACACCATCTCAATCATGAAACTCGAGCAAGAAAATGGGAACATGCCCCCACAATGAAATGTTATTAACAAGAACAACTAGATGTCAAAAAAGAAAAAAAAAGGTAAAAAATCATACAAAAAATAAAGAAAAAGAAAAAAGGTAAAATAGTCATACAAAGTGCATTGTTGAATGCTTAGCCATGGTATAGGATTTTGTCTTGCAGAACCTGCATGGCCGAATGCATGGCTGTTTACTGCCATGGTCCTTCGGAAAAGGATATTATCCATGACACCTGGTCTGAAGAATCAACTCCTATGAATGGACTTTATCTTTGGGTTTAGACTGTTGGACCCCCCAATTGCCCTCCTTGTGATTGTTATTCCTTGTTAAGTTCCTTGTGGTGTACAATTAATTAAGAGCACAATACAGGGAATGTGAGTGGCAGTCATGTCTGAAAAAATGGATCAACCAGCAATATATGCCACACTTGCAGAACATCGTGATTCACCTGTAAATTAAAGAACCATCATGGTGCTAGGGCCTGAACCCCGGGTCCAAGTTAGAGTTGACTTACAGCTGAATACGGCTCTGCCTTTCTAGAAGTACACAGAACTCGTCTGTAAATTGCTTATGTTAACTTGCATGTAGGCCTGCCAGACTGCTTATGCCATCCTGTACGGTAGGATGCACCTTACCCCAACTCCCCTGAAACCCCAGGAGATCAGTCTGCTGGGATCCTTGCAGATGGATTATTGTGTATATTTTAACTATTCTACTAAAAACCAGCCTCAAGTCCAGAATGTTAATTCGTCACTGCCTGCCTATCAGAATTATACTATCTAGTGTAACCATAGAAGCAAAAGGCTATCAAAATCAACAAACACCCCAGCGTCCTTGCTTCCTGGGGTGCTTCTTATCTGAGGCAATAGAGCATGGGATGCTATTCCCTCCCACTTGCATGGAGGGCCTTGTCGTCTGGGATGCTTGACACTCCTGATGCCAAACATATCTGTGATATTAAATCATGCAAGGATGCATCACTACCACAGGGTAAAAAGATTGGTGTATGCATTTAATGACCAGTCTAGTGAAAAAGTAATGTTCTGGAACCCTGGTGAAATAATAGCTGCAGCTATTTTCGCACTGCGGCTGCCCATAATCATCTCGCTAAGCTTGAATGCTGGCTTGCTAAACAAAATAACGCAATATCACCTGCTCTCTCCGGTCTATTCATGGACGTAGACTCAGTCCAACATGCCACTCTGCAAAACTGGGCGGCTATTGACTTTCTGCGTTTAGCTCAAGGACATGGATGTGAGGATTTTGACGGGCTGTGCTGTATGAATCTATCTGATCATTCAAAATCAATTCACAATATCATTCAGTAGTTGCAGCAGCTAACGAAAAGGCTCAAAAAAAAAAAAAAAAAAAAAAAAAAAAAGGATGGATGGAACCCCTTTGAAGGACTCTTCCCTGATCTGGGCCCTTGTCTAAAAAGACTGTTGGTTGTTGACACGATGCTGTTCTTAATTTTTTTTTGGGGTTATGCTTTGTGTTTCGTGCTTGTTAAAGTTAATACAATCTATTGTTAAACACGCTCTGAAGCAAGTATTGCCAGTACAAGTGCAAAATAAAAAAAGGGGCAAATGTGGGCGGAGATGCTGAAGCGGCCAATCTATTAACTCTGACCCTGCGTTGAGCCTGGACCGGCGAGCAAGGCCTGATAACTGAGAAAGCGTGGGTATAAGTGAGAAGCCGCAGAATCGCTGAATCATCAGAACATGTCGAACATGTCAACAAAAGTTGTAAAGTTTATAATTATTGTACTAACCATCATTTAATTATTGTTAGTGTGTCTGCTTTCTTTCTTATTATGTGTTCAACAATTGATTGATTGTTCATTTAACCAAGTTATGGCTGCTTAACTAAAAGCAGCTATGGCAATGCAATAGTTAATAAAGAAGGGGGAGATGTAGAGGCTCGCTTCAAGGACAGTAGTATGGGATGCCTTGTTAGGAGATAACCAACTTCAAGGACGGCAGTGCAGGTGTTCTACCAGCAAACAAGGAGCAAAAGCAGCTGTACAGTTGCTGCGTGACCAAGAAGCTGATTGGATAGTCTTGACATAATCCTTTAGATTATTGGTTTATTTAGTAACTGTGCTTCACGTGCTTTTAGACAAATAAGGATTGTATCCGGGACAGTATAGTATATGAGTTGTATCTATCTATGTGATGTTCAATAAAGGGTCTTTGTGTACGGAGTCAATGCCTTCAATATGCCACATCTTTGTATTTATGATCTAATTTTATTTGCTTTTTAAAGGTTCAAGTTGACATGTTCATAAATCAAAAATTTTACAGATAGCTTACTGAATGAAAGAAATGCACTTGAGTTCAGTAAAACAAGATTATCTCACAAAATTAGTAGCTATTTTTGATTTAAGAAAGCTATTAAACTAAATTATTTGACGTGGATTCAGAATGGAAAAGTGATATGTTAGAACAAGCCTGTAGGTCCAAACTGTTATTTACAGTTAAGATTAATGTGCTTGTTTAGTCTGTAATTTTAAACTCCTAAATGCTTTAGCCGTAAGGATGTGCACAAAACATGACAATCTGAATACATAACCATCTTTTAAGAAATATATGTGAATTCTTAAACAGCACCAAAAAACATGAATTTCTTCTGCTGCACCATCACCGAAGATGTCAGTTTTCATTATGACAAAAAATATTTCGTACACTTTTGGACACACAGTTGTTCAAGTGGAAGAATATGTCTTTGTTAAGTCTCAGGAGCATCTGCTTTTTCTCTTTACTTTGACATACTTTGTTGTCTAAACAACCTCTAGGAACAATTTTGCCCTCCCTGAGTTTTTGGTGCTTATATTCTGCTGCTGATTCACATACCAGCATTTTTCTATCCACGTGTAGATATATGAGTTTAATTTGATTTTCCTCTTAAAGCTAACAGAGGCCTCTTCGCTGATGTCAAGGAGTTTGCCATTTCCTGTATTTTCCACACATGGACACCTTGCACCACTTGAGATATTCTATGATGTTGGAGACATCTGCTAGGGGTTAACAGAAATGAGGTAGGAGTTAGGAGATACCTGTGCCTTTCTGGAGAGGCAGTTAGTTGCCCAGTGAGGTATTCCTGACATTTTTGAAGGCAGAAGGCACTGTTTTGGTCACTGGCTGAGCACTGGGAAACCCTGGGTGAGCCCCTGTTCAGGTGGCTATATGTAGGAGTCTGCTTCCTGATGGAATGAGTAATTAATTTTAAGCTTCTCTGAACATAATGTTTAGATTTGCATTGACTATGAGTGGAGCTTAAATATCTAGGTGTTGTGTATACATCTCAGCTTAGGCGATCCGAATCCAAACTCTGATTTCTAATTGGGGAGGGACTCTCAGGTTTGTACATGTGAATTCACATGCGCACAGAAGTGACAGCAAATATTATGTTTTAGGGGGTATATGTCTTAGCCAATCAAATTCTGCTATTATTTATTCTGCCCCTAGTGATTCTGCCCTGCTTGTGGGCCTTGCTCTCCCTGCAGCAGCCGTGAAATAGGTATTAGCTGCAGCCAGAACACACTAGTCACTTTGATATGCATGTGTCTGCTTTCCTTGAAAACCTTCAGTGACGACGACTCCACTGTAGCCAAACCAATCATCTTGGTTTGTGAAGGCAAATGGCCGCTGGCCCCACTTCCAGCTTGTACAGGGTATGTAGTTTCTTCTTAAAAGGTAGTTTCAGTTTCATTTGCATTTCTGTTACATTAACGGTATTAAACTAAAAGTATGGTTATATTCATATAGCTTTCTGCGACAACATTCTTAAAAAGCAAACAATGAAACATGTTAATTATACAACACATCTACGAAGATCATATTTTTGTTACTAATATTGCAAGGTATCTTGTGAATACTTTACATGATATTAGCCAAAGAGCTGTAAGGACTTGCTCTATCTGTCTCTCCCCATGATCTGGGGAGTTATAGAGCCAAAAGTTCATATTCATGTAGTTAAGAAAAGACAATTTTCTAAGATAATAACTAATAACTACTCTCCGCTGATTTCTTATCTTTCCCTCAGTCTTCAATGACAGCGAAGGGGTTCCTGGTAACTAAATTAAACCATATGGATTTTAGGAGGGAAAAGTTGCTGAAACTCAGCCAAGGAAAAAATAAATGGCTTTTAGGTATTGCATTAAAAGAATTGATACTGTTCAGATGCAAATAGAAGTTTTACAGGAATTTGGAAAATGTACGTGTATCAGTGTCATCAAGGCATGAGTCTCAGTTTTGAAGCATTTGAACAACCAATTTTATTTTCTTTGGAGTAGAGCATTTTCCATTTCATCATTCTGCATCTAAAACTTTTTTCTATTTATTTAAATAAACACATTCTTTTAAGAACTGAAGAATTTTAGAGAATTTCCAATAGCATTATATGACACAACATTTGGAGAATCTTAAAAATCTTTTTGCCATGATTAAAATGGCAACAACCTGAAATATTCCTCAAGCAGGAATTCCAAAATAACTCATAGACCATCCTAGATGACTATGCAAAAAATTAGTCAATCAGAAAAGTAGACTGTCAAAAAGATAAATAGATGTCTCTAAAAAAGATAAAATCAAGAGATTTCCAGGTCTTTTTGTCAGCACTGTCAAAAAGATAAATAGATGTCTCTAGAAAACATAAAATCAAGAGATAAGATCAAGAGGTCTTTTTGTCAGCGATATAATGCTTTTGAACATTAAATAACATTCTCCCTCCTGAAAACAGAATTTGCTGCATCACATTTTATTTAGTTTCTTTGGGGCCCTGAAGGGGAATTCTGACAAAAATGCAGAATGCATCTCAGCTTTGTAGTCTCTATAAAACAAGGAAAATCCCAGTTCTCAGTGGACCAAATAAGGCTTTTCACTTGCAGTATAGTGTAGGCAATTGAAAGCGTAGCCTCTGTGAGAACAGAAAGTTGACGGATCACAGAATCACCACAAAATGGACCTCCAGAGATTATCTAGTCGAATGTTTTCTTAAAACAACAAAACCAAAACAAAATCAAAAAACAAACAAATAACAAAAAAAAACCCGTGTTTTAAGTACTAGAAAACTACTAATCCTGATTTGATGATTTTACAAAACATATTCACACCAAAGTGGAGTGGAAGAGGTAGCATCTTCTGATTTCTGTGACATTGCAGTATAATAAATGATGCTGCAATAACATGGTATTTTTTTATTCCTGCCATTGGCAGATATTTCAAACTGTTCATTAACTTGCAGATCAGAAATGGGGTTGGAGAAAGGACAAATATTAGTCAGGAATTAGTCAGAATCATTGAGAAATCAATGTATGAAGAAATAGGTGTTCCTATTTGCACCAATGATATTTTTGCTGCATTCTATTTTCACACTTAGATACTAAGACTGCAAAGCAGTACCAGATTTGAGTTTTACAAGTTTGGTTTTTTTATCATATAAAGTGAAGTGAAATACACTACAACAAGATAATGACCAAAAATATTTATATATAAAATAACAAAAAATGAGAGTTGGAAAAGAAAATTGATGTGGGTTGAATAAACAAGCTCATTACATTTTTTTTCTTCCTTTGAACAAACCACTCTGCTGCAGCTTCTCCCAGCTAATGACTGCTTTATTACAGAATTTAGGGTTCACCATTCTCTCATACAGTTTCCTTGGCTTTCTCAGGTATTAGTCTGGATTATTCCTCTAGTTACATTCCTCCCCACTGTCCCTGTCACCTCTGGCCAGAGTCTCTATTCTCCAATTCTGTCTACAGATGCTTACTTTTTTTTTTTTTTTTTTTTCTGTTTGACAGTTACGGTAGTAAATTATTAAAAAATAAAACAAAACTTTGCTGGTTTACATCTATTTGTCAGTTCTTCCTTAAAGCATGATATTAGCTGTGCTGACCAGTTACCTAGCCAATATCACCTTCGTACTTTCCAAAACATATTAATATCCAATCTAATGTGTGTCAAATCTAATATATCTTGTTTTGCAAAAGTTAGTCATCACTGACTAATCCTATCCAGGGACAAATTGTTTCATTTGTTCAAATTACTTGGTGTCACTTTGTTGTTTTAGTCATTACCAGGCCACAAATTATATTGCTGAATTTCTGGATTTCCTTTGTCTTCCTATAGTCAAATCAGGATTTTGTTTTTGGTTGTCTGAAATCACGAGGAGTCTAAGTGCATTTTCTCATATGTATTGACTGTGCATTAACCCATTATTAACTCATGCACATAGTAAGATCTGAGTGTTTTTTACTCAGTCTGTCCATTCTTCCATAAATATGCAGTCAGGCAGCCCAGTCTGCCAGGACTTAAAACAAAACAAAATCTTCTTTATCACAGAAGCAGAGGGAAGATTTGAAAAACTTCTGATGATACAGTCTGTTCATTAAGCTGTTGTCTTCCCTTCGTAACTTCCTGTTACTTCAATATTCTTCTTGCACTTCAATTGTACTTCAATCGTACTTCAATCCTTCTTATTTTATTATCATAAAGATAGGCATTTTTCTATTCTGGATGTTTGCTTGTTTGTTTGTTTTCTTTTTAAACCAGAAACATTGCACCACAAACTATGTTGCTATTGGCAGGCATTTAGTTGTTCCCAATTCATTTGACATTTCTTATAACTTCTGATCCATGAAAGAGAGGAAGATAAAAGTTTTTTACCAGACAATTCATTTTTCAAAAAGTCTAGAGATAATATCCAAAGGTGAAGATAGATAATTTCTTTTCAAATATGGTATTAAAAAAAAAAAAAAAGGTATTCTCATAATTTCAGCTTTCACTACACAGGCTGCCTAAGTAATAAATTATAAGCAGGTATTCCTTTCTAAGTGAAAGGTAGTTCTCCAAGTAGCATTCACATGAACTACAACAGATTTTATGCCTGCATTGTCTGATCCATTCATTTCATACTGCTCACATCATGATTGAAAGTTAAAATACAGCAGCAAGACGAGCCAAAAGTGCTCTACTTCAAATAGTCATAGAAGAACCTCTCCTAATGATTACCTAACACTATAAATCAAATAAACAAATAAAAAAAATCCAAAATAAGACAATTTCTTTATTTTATTGCTCGGTAAGTGAGTTGGAATAAAAAAGTAATCAGAATCTTTTGAAATATTTTATTACATAATGAATTTTATCTGTGTTCCTGGCTTTCTCTATGAACAAAATTTAATATATTCTATCAGATTGCCAATTTTCAGATTGCAGAACAGCCATTCCATTTTGTGTAGAAATGGTCTTCTTTTGCACCGATGTACTGATACACTGATAGAAGGTAGCATATAAAATTATAGCCAGTTGCAAGATGGTATTTTTAGATGTAAAATAATTTTCATTCAGCCTCTTTATATCTTAAGAAATATACCTGATGCCTTTCCATACACATACTTTGTGCTCAGGCTTCATAGAGTAATAGTCAATACTTGCTTATTTCTACTTCAGTATACATTAAAAGTAGGCAAGAAAATATGTTAAAACATGTTTTTCTTCCTTACAAGGCACTGGAAGTTGTTTTCTGTTTCTGATCAATTTAGAAGTCTGAGAAGAAAAAAAAAGTCATGCATAACTGATTATTTTTAAGACTATGCTTTTGATGGCCTACTGATGACACATGTAGTTACAAAATGTACAGTCTAATCCAGTATACTGAAGTAAGGAATTCACAGCAGAAAATATTTTAGTATTAAAAGTACAGTCACTTCTACAGACTAATAGAAAGCACAAACAATTTAATACATAATACAGTTTCTGCAGATCTCTGGAAGTGCAAATTCAAATGGTATTTACATGTAAATAACTATGCGTATCTAAGCTTGCACATCTTAAGTTTCTAAAAAGAATACAATGTGAGTTCATGAGTTCTTATAATCTAAGGGCAAATGGCTTCCCCATACACAAAAGTAGTTTTAAAGAAAAGTGGGGCATGATAACAGTAGACAAATTCAGGGCTATCTAGAAAAATTGGATCACCAAGTAGTTTCTTTGAAAGTAGGGTTATGCACAACTACGTTGTTCATGCTTGTTCACAGATATACCCAAACTGGTCATTAGTCCTCAGGAGAAAGAGTAGAGAAAAATTTTGCAAATTAAATATATGCATGCATGTTAAATATTTATATATGTGCATCTGTTCATACACAAAATAATACACAAAATTAAAACAAAATAGAACTGGTTTAGAACCAAGCTGAATGTAGCTGTTTTTTCTCAAGTCTGATGAAATATTCATATTAGGAAATCTAATGCTCTGAACCTTGGCATCAAAGAAATATGTGAAAGCATTTGATTTTTGTTCCATTCTTCTGGTTATATCCTTTAAGAAATGGTATTCAAAACCACTCAGTAGATTGCTTCGCATAGCATAGCTGTTAACTTATTTGTCTTAAACATGAAAGATTCATAGCTAGCACATTTTCTTCCTTTTCACCATGAAGTTCATCATCTTAAGTAAGACAAAATAACATTAAAAACAGACAATTTGACTAGTCATCATCCAAAAAAAAAAAAAACAAAAAAAAACTACAGATACTGAACGAGTGGTTTCTGCATCCTGACATCACTCAGCCAAGTTTTAGTCGAATATTAGCAAGGTCTCATTGACACTGGTCTTCTTGAGTGCAGTAGCCAGGTTCAATGACCTCAAGAAGATTATGTCCTCACAAAACAGCTCTTGAACATAGCATCTTATAGGAATGTTGAGCAAAGCGTCTTGTTTTATTTTATCCCAGGCTACATCTTATTTCAAAGAGCTGTAAGAATGAAAAAAAAAAAAAGAAATTATTACATGAAGTAAAGTAATAGAAAGAAGTTTGCAGCTACTCATTTGAATTTAATCTGCTACCAACGCCAAAGAGAGCATTAGAAAAAAGTTAGACTGGCCAGTCAATTGCTTGAGTCTGAGAAAGAGTAACTTGCTACTGTTTGACGTAAAGAAAAGGTTCTCTAGATATCTGAAAAGCTTACATTCAGAAACATAACAACATTAGAGTTGTAACAGTCACCCAAAAGTGCACATCTCTTGTCTAAAATCATGAATATCCTATAGATGTTCACAGATAGACAGATAGATGAGTATCTATCACAGGGAAGATAGATGAACATCTATCTGCGGGGAAGGAACAGCTGACCAAATCAAAGCCAGCTCTCAAAAATCAAGAACAATATATGGTGCACAACTTCCTTAGAAAGAAAATATACTTTTTTGCTCAAAAGCTGACGAAGGGCATATGACTCAAAATAGCAGCTGAGAAGTCAAAAGGGTTCCTGAGCTCTGCCAATTATGCAGTAAGAGTGGATACCAGTACCATAGCACAGGACTTTGCCTTGACAGTAACCTGGAATACTGCACAGACTATGCTATTAAAATCACAGATAATTTATGCTTATCCAGAATTCTGAGAAAGACTGCCCTTGTGATGAATAGACAGCTTAAGGTATTCAGCTAATAAACTTAGAGTGCCTATGGCATCCGTTTAGCAAATTGAAAGCCAGGAGATGCTCCCCAAGTGGCTAAAGCTTATAATTGAACATTGGCAAGCCATTTACATCAAATGAATAACCTCCCAAGTGGTACACCCACAGTGTTATCTGACAGTATCTTGTGTATTGTCAGCTGTCCAGCAACCTGGAATTACTGAAATGTTGGCAAAGCCAAGTGTTGAAGCTTTTACGGTGGATGAGCAAATTAGAGGTTCTGAACCAGTAACCTCTTTGCAGTTTGATTTCAGTTGGGTGTTGGCATAATAACAACACAGAGAATTTGATTTGGATAATATCCTTTGAGAGTTAGCTTCATCCTCCCTATTCTCCTTTTCATTCCTATTTGAAGTATAAGCTGTTAGAATGGTTCACAGTAAAAAAATCTATAAACTAGGGAGAAGCATACTTTTGCAATGAACTGACTGCCTAACTTGTATAGGAGTGCACATGTTTCTACATGTGCAGAAAGGTTTATCTAGAAAGTTGCTGTGTTTAGAACTGAGAAGGTTATTTCATTAAGATTTATTTTATTTTATTTTATTTTATTTTATTTTATTTTATTTTATTTTATTTTATGTTTTAATCAATGGCTTGGATAAATTCTTAACATTTTTTTTTCTCTGAGATTTTCCCATTGGCAACAGTTCAAGTCCTTTCTTGCTAGAAAATTGGCAAATGAATCTGGGGAAGGGGTGGGAGAACAGGAGAAAAGTTCTTCAAATTATATCCTGGCTGAGTAATTCATAGAATCATAGAATTACAGAAATGTGGAACTTGAGAATCATTCAGGTTGGAGGGGACCTTTGGAGATCTCTAGTCCAATCTCCTAATCAAAGCAGGGCTCTCCTACTCAAAGAAGTTGCACCAATGGTTTTCCAGTTGGATCTTGAAAATCTCTGAGGATGGAGATTATACAACATTGCTGGCCAACTTGCTCCAACACGCAATTATCAATAGTAGTTTTCAAGTAAACATTGGCAAGAGGTTGAAGGAAAATAAATGAGACAGAAGAGGCAGATGATAAAGATCATCATGATGTTTTTCAATAATTTCCATAATGGCATATTTTTATTCTCTGAATTGAGGGAAGGGGATGTTTGTTGGTTCTGGCATTTTTTTTTTTTGGGGGGGGGGGCGGGGAAGGAGTAGATTAAAAAAAACAAACCCACTTCAAATAAACAGCAAAGCTGTCATTCTGCAGTGGGGTAGAAAAAAAACCCGCTCATTTACATAATAAAGCAAATATAATTAAATTAATATGAACATTAACTCTGCAAAAGAGAAGAGCTCTCAAAGGATAGTGGCTATTAGCTTGCAGATCAATACAAAGGAAAAAAATGTCTTCTATTTTAATCATTTATAAATTGCCCCAATTAAAGAACTTCATTTATATGTTCTTTAATAAATACTGCATTGCCATAAACATTGTATTACAGCAACAATACATTCTGACAAAATTAAGTCTCTAAATCTTGACAGTTTCACAGTCAGGCATGTCTATAAACATTTTGTGCACTTTAATTTTTACAGGCTGTATTTAATGGATTATTGAAAACAAACCAAGGTTGTACTGAGGCATCTGAGAGCCAACTGTGAGGTTTGGCAGGATTTTTTTTTAGAATTAAATCTACAACACAATGCAATGTAACATAAGGCAACTTTCTGCATCATTGAAACAGATGAAAATAGAACTAAAAAGAAAGTTGCAACATGCATATTTTTACTCTTTAGAATTTGAAATAGAATTATAATACTGATATAAACTTTAAAACTTGTAAATTAATTACACTTAATCTTGTAAAGCTAGATTATAGTTCTTGGAATAGTGAATTCTGGGTTTCTTGAAATGTTTGGATGACAAAATAATTATTATCCAAACAATCAGCTGGTGAGCAAGAATTCTCAGTGAAAAGATTTTTACACTGTCAGCTAAACTATCTCCAAAACTGGTGAAAGTAATAAAGGGGAGAGCTAAAACTGAAAGTTTCATAAGGAAAATTATAAATTGGATTGAAATAGTGATAAAAGGCTGAAACAGATTGAGATAAAAAATTTCTAAAACCCAAAATGCATCAAAACAGCTTTTCAAAAGCATAATAATATCCTAGTTTGTACAGAAAATGCATAAAAATACCCTGCCTAAATACAGTGGTGTGTGCTCTTTCAGAATATAATGGATAATTGAGTAAAGGCAGTGTCAAACCATGTATCATTCTATTTTCCAGGAGAAAAAATAATAATTTAAAAAAAATGTGCATTATATATATGTGTGTGTGTGTATATTTGTTTGTTTGTTTATTTATTCTTAATGGTTTCCATTGGCTTCCATTGAATGCATATCTGAGCATAATAGCTGACTTGGGACATCACAAGCATATTGGGACTATGGTGTCTTCTGGGCTGCCTACTTCTGGAGTCAAAATATTTTATAGATTTATTTTGTTCATAATGAATACTCATATGCACTGCTGTATTCAAGAGTGAAATATACTCCCCTTCCATGTTCCTAGTCAATAACCATTTGCTACATGGCAGTATATGACTATATAACTGTTAATTCTTAGAGAAGCAGAAAATACGTGGATCCTTCTACAGACTCTTCTAATTCTTAGAATATTCTTGGTAAATTAAAAATATACTTCCAGTAATTATAATTTTGTCTGAAGACAGATGATAGTATTTACTTTCCCAGTGTATATCACAATAAGAACCAAACATATTGTGACCTTTAGTTTAATGAAACTCTAAATTTATTAGTTCAGATATCCTATTTTCTTCACATAGGTGCCTTTTCCTGAGATGACAGGTAGCAACTGAATATTAAAAGAGTAAATAAGACTTCTTTTTGACAAGCTGACTGTCTTCAGCAATGAACAAGTATTAAATCTGTTAATGTGATATTTTGTGTAGGACAAAATGCTCTCCTAATTCAATAATTTTAAAGCAATACTTCCATCTGGTAAATGGAATTCATAGTGTTTGGATTCAAACTGTTTTAATGAAAGAGCAATTGTCTAGGAAAACGTGCTCACAAAAAGTGCAATTTTCTCTGGAAGTAGACTAGTTGAGATTTTGCACTTGAGCAGAATGCTCTTATCTGAAATTAGTTCAGTGATTTGCATACATACAGGCCACAGATGGAAAGGAGATTCAAAAGTGAAAACACCATCTGTATTTGTCTTTAATGACAAGTCACAGGGAAGTCTGGGAATGGTATTTTCAATAACCACATTGCAAAATAGTTACAATGGTGCCCTTAGTTGTTTTGATCCTGCAAAAGTAATTTTATGAAACCCAATTACATTTAAGATAATCAGAGAGATCATATACTTATGAATATAATGAACTGTTTTCTTCCATACAACATTTGAAGTACACTAGCGTATAGATTGTGTGAAGTAGTCATTGTCTATATTTCTATGAGTGTTGGTATTCTGATGTGTGGATGACGTTAGATTTTTCTGAAATTGCAGTCACCAGCAGTGAGGATCAGTGTTACATGGAACAATAACTTTTTGTGGGATAAAACAGAATAGAGAATAGTAACATTTGAGCTTTGGAGCAAAGTTGGTCAGAGTTGGAAACACACTGTTCCAAAAAGGAAGTGTTTTGACTTCTTAAGACTGGGAAAGAAATATATGTATTCTATATTACATTGAACATTCTGACCAGCTTTTCCCCATATCTCATAAAAATATATCAGAATATGGAAGGAAAACACAGAACTTTTATCTGAATGGTTAATAACCCAACATTTGATTTACAGCATTCAAATACTGAATGAAAGGATCTTTAGGATGCAGTAACTGAATCCTGAATTCAGCCAAAGCTTTTAACTTTGGACTTCTTCTTTTTTTTTTCCATCAATGAAAAGATTTCAGCATATTCAGAGAAATCTGCATGCATATTGTTGGAAAGGTTTAGTACTCTTTAGCCTAGGATTTAGTTTAATTTTAGTTTAATTTTCCTTGACTTTTCTCCTGTTTGGCAGTACATAAAATAGATAGATAGACTATAAAGTGCTCAGTGAACATATGTAACTGCACAACAGAGCGTGGTGCAAAGAAGAGGCCTGAGCTTCTGGAGATCAGTGCAGGCCTGCAGTTGGAAACACTGCAGTCATGATATGTCTTGGCCAGCAAAACATTTTCAGAATGGCTTATTAGTTCAGGGTGGATGCATAGCGCTGTGGCTGTACTGCTTTGGTAAATGAGCTAACATTCACGAGCAACTTAGAATAGACATGTTGGACAGACGTACAACCCAGATGAGTATGAGGCTCCCATAATGCAGCCAATTGCACAGAGCAGGCATGCGATGAAATGGTTACTAACTGAAACACATATTCAGAAGAATGAAATGGCCTATTAGAAACTGTTTTGATGTTTAGACAAAGGTCTTGAATTAATCATAGATTTATAAAGTGCTTGTGGTTTGCTGGTCTGAGTTGGAACATAGCATGAAAAAGATCTAACATAGATGCATTTTTAGGAGAGCTGGGAGAGAGAAAGAGAATGAAAGGGTATGAAGGAAATTTATTTCAGGGATAATAGAACTGTGTGTGACCAGCTGCATCTGAATTATATATAATAACTCAACATTTCAGCACAAAGCACATATGAGGACAACTGAGTGCCTTCTAGCTCATGAAGTAATACTGTCCAAGTACTTTGCTGTCATCAGCCCATAGGGGTGCTGCGGGTCTTGTTGGATAATAAAGCCTCATACAAGCTGTACTTTACACTGTAGTATAAGGTGCTTGCCAGGCAATACAGCTAACCATTCATGATAGTGTCCCTGTAATGTAAAATTTTTGCTTTTAATAGGAAAACACACTGCATGTAGCTTCACACAAATTCTTAATGCCCACAAAGTTTGTTAGAGAAAATGATCTGTTTAGTTTTTGTGTAAGCGTCAAACTGAGAGCTACTCAATTAATCTTAAACTACCTGCACAATATAGGCATGTTTGAGAATGTTTTTGCACAGTCTTTCATACAATACTTTAATTGTTTTGGTTTCCTCCATATTATAACATAATTTCCATAAAACGCAAATTTAATCTACCTATTAAGTCCTCACTGTTTTATCAGGTGCCAGCAGAATTTCCCCCAGACACCCTTTTTGGTATTCATTCTTTTTGAATTATCTGTAATTCTCTTTAGCTTCAGGCATCGACTATACATTCTTGTGTGCGGAAAATCTCGCTGTCAAGAACTGAATGTCCAAAAGGAGACAGAGGAGTCCTAAAACTTTATTCGAATAAAGGGAGAGTCCACCGGGCATATCCCTGTGGGGTCTCTCAAAATGCTGGGGGACGCAGCCCCGCTTTTATCTTGCATAGGCTTTACTGTCAGTGAAATACTTAGCCTCTACCTGTTTTTTTTTCTTGAGTTCTTTTTTTTTCCATGCTCATTGTCTAGACCATACATCCCTCCACAGGGGATTTCAACTCTAATCATTCTACATACATTAGAGCTTTATGTCACAACATGGAGCAAGCAGAATAATTAAAGTATTATGTGAATATAAATAATACTTCCCTTTCTTCCTACCTCTTTGCACCTCTGCCTATAGAATCATAGAATCATATAGACAGAAGTCTGTTTGAATTGGATCATAAAGAGTACTTCAAATAAATAGGGTCTGACCTATTTTTTTTCTGTCCAGTGCTGATGAAGTGTGCTAATAACTTTTCATACTTCACAAGAGTATTTCCATCATTCGAGTCATGTAACTTTTGAATTTGGAAGTGATTTGGTAATGGGTACAAGTTGAAACACAGGAAGTTCCATCTCCATTTGAGGAAGAACTTATTTCCTGAGGGGGTGACAGAGCCCTGGAACAGGCTGCCCAGAGAGTCTGTGGAGTCTCCTTCTCTGGAGATTTTCCAAACCCATCTGGATGCCACGTACTCTAGGTGTCCCTGCTGGAGCAGGGGTGTTGGACTAGATGATCTCTAGAGGCCTCTTCTAACCTCAGCCAGTCTGTGATTCTATGTATCTTTCCTGTCTTCCAAAACAGCATGATGTTTTTATGAACATTCAATCTGTGCTCTGCTATGATCCTCAGATCTTTTCCAGTAGAAATGCCACCTAGCTGGCCGTTCCTATGCGTATTTGTGCTGCTAATTCTTTTGTTTGTACTTGCTGTCTTTGAACATGCTATATTTTTCAGAATTTTGTCAACATTTCTTTGAACTGAGATTGCTCTGATTTGCAGTACCATATTCCAAAGCACTTGCAAAACTTCTCTGTGTTGCATCATTTTCTAAAATTATAACAATACTATTTCTTCCTCGTCGTTCATTAAAATACTGAAGAGTGCAAAACTGAGGATAGCCCACTGCAGGATCCTACATTATACCTCTTGATTTTACAGCAAATCATTCAAAATTCTGAGTACTGTTTTCCAAACAATTATGATGATCATCCAGCAGTTTAATCAAGAACATATTTCCATGATTTGCTTATATTATGACATACATTACTAAATGAGTTTACTGAGGTAAACCCAAGATAGATTGCATCTTCTTTTCCTCACTAATACATAAGGCTTGGCCTACTGAGAAAGCAGGAAATTAGATTTGTTTAACATCATTTATTCTTGAGAAATCTTTGTAGGATGTTACTTACTATTTTTATCTTAATGCTGTGCATCAATATTACTTTTTAAGGGCAGTCCTGCTCCTTCCCTGGAATGTGGTCAAGGGATCCTGATCCTGGTCAACGGAAAAGGAAAAGGAATTGCAGACTATCCTGGTATGTGAGCCTGCACTCGTGTATACATACATACGCAAACACACACAGACATACATGCAAGAAAGAGTAGCTTTCAGACTCTGGCTTTAAACTCTGAAGATGATTTGAGAATAACTGACTCATTGCTTTGTTAACATTTTAGGGATGATATCTGTCTATTTGGGTAATTAAAAGAATATTCCTAAAAGGGAATGATGAACATAGATAGTAAGTTAAAGGGTATAAAGATTTTTTTTGTCCAGCTGCTGATCATATGCTGATCTGTGCTTTATCTTCTAATCTGTGCTATACGCTTTGTATCTTTCATGAAGAATTAATATCCATTTTTTTATTTCAATGTTTTTAGAAATAGTAAATTTTCTTTTGCTAATTGTAAATATTTTCTCATCTTTTTGTTGTATGTTTTATTATTAAGGGAGCAACATGCACCTGATTCATATAATAAAACATACAGAATGGTGTTCTCCAAACAAATGACATTTCTCTTTCATTTCAAAACTTCTATAGTGCATTTTACATTACTTTTACATTCCTGAACTTGCAGACACACATTTTATATTAATATAGTTATACACAAAGAAGACAAATAATCATGCTGTTTCCTTGCTTTTCAGCAATCTATGTTTGAAATTATCTACTTAATTATATATTTTAAGTAATATTTTTCATGGAGACCATTATGTGGAAGAAAAAGCATATCAGCCTTTAACAATTATCCAACCTTACTGACTGCTGCAATTGAAAAATGCTATGAGTAGGATTCGAAAGTATCTGTAATGCAGTTTTCTTCTGAATTGATTTTCTTTCATAATTGTTTTTGGTAAATAAAGTGAATTCAAATAGAATATTTTGGAAAAAGTCTTAAAGAAATCAGGAATAAGGACACAGATCCTACTCAACAATAGGAGGGTGAAAAAAATAGAAGGGTATTAGAAGAATGTCTAGGAATGCATTACTAAATAAGTTGATTGCACAATTATTATCAATAATTTTACAATTCTAGATCATGTTTCCACGTTTTGTCACTTAAAGTAGATCCCTAGAGCAGTCATATTTCTTAATGAACTAATTATGTGAGAACAGGAATTCATTATTTTCTTTTAATGCTTAAATAAGCTTACATGTAATACCAATGTGTTCACATCTCCACTGGAAAACTTTCAGACAAAAAATTGAAAAGAGATGAAAATTGTGGATATTATCCAGTGAATGGCATGCTAATTTTCATATTCTAATGAATAATATGCTCACCTTTCATATAAGCATTACTATTTGACTAATAAAAAAAAAGGGAACTAGCTCGTTAGTTGGAATATCCTCTTTTATTTTGTTTAATACTATACTGTTTGTTTGTAGAACTAGAATATTTATCTGTCTGTGTGCTGGGTTTTCCTCATTTTTTCCAGTATCAGTTTCTTAAATTGTTCATTTTCTACCTTTCAACCACTACTTGTTTAATTGTATTATGTTTTCATTTATTAAAAATATGTTTGCAGTATGCAGGATTATTATATAAGTTGTGATGATTAATAATAATTTCATAACATTTCTTACAATCTTAATATGATTATTGTCATATAGCAATGTGAGCAATTGCATAGCCCCTGTAGCATATTGGTTTTCTTTGCTTTTTATACTCTCTTTTTTGAGCTCTTTTAAACTCTCTTTTCTTTTAAACTCTCTAAGAGTTTTGCAGTTATCCAAGCAGAACTAAAAGGCATCTTGACTCTCAGGAAGGCATCTTGACTGACTCTGTGTCAGTGCAGAAATCTACAGACATCTTCCTTTGCTCTAACAAAATAAATCATCCTCAGCTTATCACTGTACTGCTCCTTATCAGAAAGATGCATATAAAAATAGTACTTCCAGAGAAGAATTCACCTGGACCTTAGCGTTTGCAAATCACCAAATGACAGTTTTACAGATATTTAGGTAATAAGTCTGTATCCATTCAATACAAACTCGCTTCTTAATGGATATACCCACAGCATCCATCCAATCCGCATAAATGAGAGTAAGTGTCATCTTGCATAGTATAAATCAAGGCCAAATCCATCATAATGCCTCGATCAGATTGCACTGGAACCTTTGACAGTTATATACAGTTGCTTTTAAGTGCTTTCTGATTTAAATCTTGATAAAATATGCAGCTGTGCAATACTTTTTTTCTTTAACAATCTGCATATTAAAACATCTTGGGTGTTGGAACACTCAGTAAAAAGACTGGAGCTTTGAGGTTTTTTGTTTGCTTGTTTGTTTGTTGTTTTGAGAAGAGTTTTATAAATCAATAGTTTATAAAACACACACAAACCACAACTTTTTGTTTGTTTGTTTGTTTGTTTGTTTGTAAATGTGTGATTCTGATGTTGACTGCTATGCATTTGTAGAAAGTATTTTAACAGGCTCCAAAAATGTTTCTTAGACTCTATTCATAAGATAATTTCACTTATCTTTCAAGCAGAACTTGGCAGCTGTTTTCCAAGCATTTGATACTAGTACTGTTACTGTATAGCTTAGAAAATACAATCAATATTGAATGCAATTGATATAATCACAAGGAATTTCAAGAGGAAAAATACATTTATCTAAATGAATTTTGACCATCATATGTTAGTTAATATTCCAGAATGTGTTAGAAGTGCCACAGCATTTTTATTAACTACATTTGCCTCACCCACTTGCATGTAGTGGACAGTAAGGGGAATGTTACAGCAGAAAATCTCCCCACAGAAAAAAAAAAAGGATAACACACATAAACAACTGAAGAAAGCTGCAAAGAAATTAATTAATTACATTATGAATGTTACTGTTTCATTAGTGAAACCTGCCTTTAAAGCTTTCACCTTCACTTTATATTGCCAGTGAATTTTGATATTGACTAACCAGATAGAGATAAAATGTCAAAGAAATTACAGATTTTTTTCTCAGAACTGCATGACCAATGGACGGTTATATACACTAGGCACCAGCTACAGTAATTTCAAACACTAATGAATTCATTTATTTAAGTAAACAGGCACTAGCCAAATCAGGCAGTATGACTGGCAGGCAACATATCTACAAACCTGAATACCATAGTATTCAACCAGGTCAAAAGGGAACAGCTGTTGCTGTAAGATATGCAGTTAAAGTGTAAATAATGAGCAGCTGAATTAACACAGTATGTAAAGTTGTGGGTACTGAAGAAAGTAACAGAAATTTGATCTGGAAGATGCAGTTCAGCAATAAAGTATACCCAAATTAAAAGGACAAGTTATGCAGCAACATCTGGAACACCTACATGCAGAAAGCATCAGTAGCAAAGCCACATAGCATCATCTGAAAGGTCTTTTTAAAGACATTTAAAGAAAACAGTTTATGAAATAATAGATTTATAAGGAATCAGCCTTTATATTATCATCTTTATGTTGATTGATTCAATTTACTTTGTGCAAAAAAAATCAGAATGAAATTTATATAATGATTGCTTAGTTCTTGCTCAGGCAAGTAACTGATTTTAATGTTCATTTGAGTGGATACTGACTGCAGTAAGCTTGTAAACCACGAAGAGGCAAAATTACTATTATATCTATATTTTCCGAGTCCTGAATTTAAGATGGATTGCATGTTTCAAGACTTGGTTCCTATTATACATATATATATATACACAACTTTATACTGAAACAAACAAACAAATAAATAAGAAATAACTCAAACTGTACTACCAACAGTACTTGTTTGTGTCACAAGGAACCAGATACAAGTTTATATACATAGGACACTTAAAATGAGGAAACACTGCTGCCCTCCATTGTAATTTTATGGTCTTCTGTTTCATATCCTTACAGTATAAGAAGTAGGACAATAAATTATTATGGACATGATATGAGCATGGGCATGAGTAACTGAATGAATGAACTGAATGAACTGGGTATTCTGGAATAAAATTCATCAAAATGTGCTTTAAAAGTTTCTTAATGGAAATCTTTTATTATGGTTTCCCGTGTGCCTCACCAACATGTATTAGCAGGCACATCCCAGGGCATGCACCTCCTTTCAAGTCTGTTTCATAAATAAAGCTTCTACTCAGTGCTTAGTCTTTGGCAGGGTGAAAGTTAGAACAAAGAATTATCTTGTTAGAGGAGCTTTATAAAAGGTAACTAGAGATTTTGAAGGTCTCAGAAAAATCACTTCAGATGAAAATGTTGCTACCTCATGCTATTTACTCAAGATGAAGAGGTAAACAACTTTATACGGGATCCAGTCCACTTGTGATCTGAATTGCCTGTTGATAATCCATATCTTCTACCCTCGGCTCTATATAAAGCTATTATAGTTTGGAAATCCTAGACAAATGCTTAGAAGTTAGATTAAAAGTATCTGTGTATAACAGGTATTGTGAGAATTGAGTTCTCACAATTCTCACATTCAAGCTAAACTGATGTAGATTTAGATTTTAGACTGAAATGTAATTGTTATCTCACTTTCTTTAATTTCTTCATCTTGCTTGTATTTACCTTCTGAAACAAATATGGGTGAGTTACAGATTTTTATAGCATACCTCTTGAGCAGAAAGGTAGACTAAACTGCTATGCTACAGTTAGAATACCTGAAAAGGCATAACACTTTTTTTTTTTTTTTTTAACTCAGTTTGTATTTGGGCTCCTAATGAGATCTGAGAATCCAAAAAATGTGATAGCATGAGTTTCAATAGCTTGCCCTTATGTGTAGCTGGCTTCCAAGAAACACGCTTGGCGTTCGTTCAATAACTTAGATTCTTAAGTCTAATTTGACTTAGAGGTTGAAGGAGGTAATAGAGAAGGGACACTGTAAATAAATAACATGCAAAGAACAGTGAGACTAAAAATCTTTGTTACATAGCTTTGCACTAGATATCAAAATTAAAAAGCAGAACTAAAATGCATGCATGTTTTGCTATTTCATATCTCATGGAAAGGACTTATCCTTACATTAAAATAATGATTATAGATTTTTATCATATAAAAAGAGTACCTGTTTAACTCTTACAAAAGCCTCATACCAACTCAGCTTAGAAGCTGAACTGAATGATTTTAATCCTGTTTTTCTATTTTAAAATATTTCACTTTTCACCTTTACCTGATTTATCAAACGTTTCATATGTCTGCTTAGGAAAAAATATATTTACTTATGAATTAAAACATATTTAGTATTGATAGACAAATCTTTGTGTGTGTATGTTTGTACGTTTGTATGTTATTTTCTTCCATTGTCTTACATTATTTTTTGAGTCACAGCTCATGTCATGTTTTCTGATTGTTCATTACAGTGTTCTGGCGTTCCTTTCATAATTTGTAATATATTTAGAAATGACTCAAGATCTCAGTATATTGCCTACAATGTAAGAAAATATTTACAGAAGTGGAAACATAAAATATAAACCCTTCCTTCAGCATGTTCTTCTGGCATATAGTCAAGATGTTGATTTGCATAAATAGATCTGAAAAGGAAAAAAAAAAGAATAGTATGTTTAAAAGAAAATAAATATTATGGATTTTTAAAGATCAGATTTTAAATCTGATTTTTTAATAAGATTTTGTCTTTAGCAGCTATGGGGCTCTAAGTGAAATAAAGCACATGACATGTACCATCTCGTGTTTTGAAGTTCATAAAAATGAAATGGAATCTACGTGCTTTAAACTGTCTTGACTACATTTAACCACAGTGCAAAAGCTTCAACGGGGTTTTCCATGTCATTAAAAGTATCAATAGCTATTGAATAACTAAATCAGTAGGAAAACCTTTGAAATATTATCTTCAAAAGTCACCTTTTCTGTCCTTCATAGCCTTGCTGGCTCCAGATTTACAGAATTATCTTGAGTGAATGGTTATGTCCAACAATTCAATTATAAAAATATAATATCCCTGAAAAAGCCATTATTTTTTCAGATTCTGTGGGAATCTGCATATTTGTATATGCACACAAGATTAATGTTAGTTAACACAAAACTGTAATTCATTTTCACTATTTATTTCCCTGAAATTTGTCAATTGACATCTTATTTTTCATTTAAATTTACATTTTCAATTGCATTCGAACTCTACAAAAATATCCCTGGCTACTGAAATATAACTAACTGAAGCTAAGAGCCACTTTGTGGATAAGCAAGGAGACTCATCACTTTCTTACTGGATCAAAGAAACTTCAAAGTAATCAAAGTTCTCTCTCCATAAATATGCTCCAGCCAAAAAGTTCTCCCTGGGGATTTAATACTTTACACAGTTGTCACGGAATCTTCTAACTCCCACCCCGTGTTCTTTCTGCTGTAAGTGGCTTAAATGGCTCATGATGGACCAGAGCAGGCCAAGAAATATAAGAAATACAATTATAAGCTTCATATTCCTCAGAAAGTGCATCAGTAGTTCTATCAGCTCTGAAAAAAAAAAAAAAAGTCAGGAAGGAATAATTCTGAATAGGTATCTAATATCCACATGAGACTGAATCAGAAGATGAGCAAAGAATTTGAAAATGAAAATGTGAGGTTTCTTTCTAGATAGATAACTATCTTTAGCATTATGGTGCACATACATAGCTGCAAGTAACTTTCAGTTAATGCAAAACTGTGCTTTTGCATCCTAAATGTGGAAAGGTTTTCCTCTATCCTAAAAGCAAGTTGGTGTTTAGTAACAGTGAGTCAGAGGGACTCCTGGACAACAAAAGTATCATTAAACTAAGTTATATGAGGCAGTAAGGTAGTGTCCTAAGTGACCAAAGAAGATAGGTGAAAGATAAGGAAAAATAAAGAACAATTTTCTCCAGAGAACAAAAACTATCTATCATGTTTCCAGCAAGCAAACTGGAAAGTGTATCTGAAGATCCAAATGTTGACAGAACTGAAATATATCTGCTGTGCTCTATTCAGCAGTGAGTGGATTGTCTCACAGACTCACATAGACTCACAGAGTGGTTGAGGTTGGCAGGGACCTCCAGAGATCATCTGCTCCAACCCCCCTGCTCTAGCAGGGACACCCAGAACATAGTGAATGAATTTAGGCAAATCCCAACATTTGCTGTCCTGATAATGAAAAATCACATGTACTACACTGGGTCTGTAACTGATGTCTCGCATATAACAAAGCATCAGATCAGATGTGCAGGCCTATCTAAACAGATTCTATACAAGTAGGTGTGCTGCTTATTAACTCAGTCCAAAAATCCAGATTGTGCTGTTTCTAGGAGATGCGGAACTGGAACTCTCGTGCAATGAACATATAGCTATCTCTGTAATGAAAAGAACTAGGAATGCAGCCTTGCTCTGTTCTAAAACTGTCATCCAAGATTGTCCTTCCTGCAAGTAACTTTTATTTGTGACATTCTGTTAAAACAGATAACATTTTTTTGGAGATTCATAACATCATACCATGCAGTCTGGATAAGCTTGAGAAGTACGAAATCCAAAAATTGAGATAGTTTCAGAGGCACACCAAAAGAAGTGAAAAAAAGACTCTTAACCTAACACTTTCAGAAGAACACAAAAACATTTATGAAACTTTTTATCTGACCAACTTTTAGAGCTTTCACAATTTGTACCATTTCCAAACCAAATATGTGAATTTGAAAACATTCCCAAATACTTTAGAAATTATGATAGAATATAAATGTAGTGGGTTTTTTGTTTGTTTTGTTTTGTTTTTAGGCCTTGTTTATTCAGGATCCAGATTTCCAAGCTCTTGTATGTAAACAGTTGTTTAAACATACTTTATTACTTCTGTTTAGTGCGTAGTTTCTATAAAGGATCATAGAATACTTTAGGCCAGAAGGAACATCTCAGAGCCATTTGGTTCAACCATATGACCAGCACAGAACCAGATTATATCACGTTGTCCCTTGCTATATTCAATCAAATTCTGAGTATCTCCCAGGAAAGAGATTCTGCAACCTTTCTGGGCAACCTGATCCACTGTCTGACAGCCTTCATGGTGAATTTTTTTTTCCTTATATGCAACTGGAATTTCTTATGTTCTAAAGCATGTCCCTTGCCTCTCATCTGGGCCTCTCACTCACTTAGGCACCTTCTGCCGCTTGGCTTAGGAGCCACATTTATGCTCAGGCCCCCTATCTTTGGCTGAGCTATGTGACAGGATGCTGTGCTAGGTCTTATCCCCTGCTGACCCTGACCTTGCCTTGCTGACTTGACTCCCTCACTTGGCCTTGGTCTCAGCTACCCCAGTCTTTGGTCCAAGCCGCCCCACTCTTCCTGTTGGGTAAGGAAGGAAGAACTGGACCCGTTGCTGAGTTGCTACCCTGCGCTTGTGCATCAGCCTAGGCAAGTTGCTCCTCGCAGGTAGTTCAGGGCATCTCGAGCCCTGAGATGAGCACCACGGAGCCTGGCTGTCAGGTTGTGCAGGAGTTGGGATTACCCCCAGAGGTCCCCACAGATGAGAGCCGACCTCCAAACCCTGAACATAGCAGCAGGTCTCAGCCCTTAAGCTTCCTGTAACATCATCTGTAATCATAGTATCTCTGCAGATATGGGGATTTATCGGTCAGGTGTGACTAATCTTTGCCACCTGCCTGCAAGAACACGCAGAAATATGGTTACCCTCTTGGTGAACTCAGAGCACCTGAAATTATGCCAATTATTCAGTTTATCTCAGAATTCTCTGCAATTATAAAAGTACAATTGTATGAGTCAGCGTAGAAAACTGATTTATAGTTGGAACCTTCTATCTAGCTAGTATATTTATATTGTTCTATTTCATGGGCTTTTCTTTTTTAGGAAGTTTAGTCAGCTTGTTATGTCTATGTTGGGTCATCATGACAAGCCCAAGGACACTCCACTGACTGCAAGCAATTCTTTGCATTATCTTTCATGCGAGTATTAGAAAATTTAGCCATAGAAAACTGTTTCTAATATAAATGAAGACCTCATCTTCTGATTTCAGATATTTTTTTAGCTTATCTTCCTTTTCTTCTTGGTGAAGATCTATTTCTTTCAATCGGGAAAATATATATATCTATAGATACTTTTATGTATATATACATATATATATATATATAGCGATGAAAACATATGATTACAAAGCGGGAATGATGGGCTGTATTCCCTCAATCCCATTCTAATTCTACTATTGATTCTTTTAATGTGGGGAAGTCACTAGTTTCCAAAAGTACCTGATTCCTGAAATTAGATGTTACATAAAGTGTAAGAAGCACGATAAATAGTCTGTTGTTCATACGTACCATGTCAGTACTTTAACCTAAAATGATACTGCAAACAATGCTGCAGAGCTAACAAAGGTAAACCTGGAAGCAAATTATGACACAGAGATAGTCAAAATAAAATTAAGACATGATATGTCAACACGTGAGCTTCAGAGATGCTTCCAATCTGCCTCTAAAAAGCCATTTTTAGGTAGTCTTGGAAATATTGATTTTAAAGGGGACATTATCTAACTCTCTACAGATTTTTTTTTATCAGGAATATCTATTTTAGCCACAGTTGTATTTTTTTTCCACAAGGATGATTATAAGACATTTTATAATACTCAACACACTTCTGCACTCCAGAAAATGCTGCTTCCAAATTTTTCATCTATATACTTCATCTCACTATTTTGAAATAGCTTACGGGACTCGACAGATGTAGAATTGGACTGCATCAAATGTAAGCATACTGATGTCCCATTAAATGTTAAGTGAGCTTTGAGAGCATAGTATCCAGAACTATAGGATATTTCTGTTTGAAGCTTAACTTTCTATTTCACATCCCTCTCTGAATTTATTTCAGTCTAGAGTTTATTTCAGAAGCAATTACTATTTATAAGTTTTAGCTTTTGACCTATATCAAAGTTATTATCGTAGTTCAAATGATCTCAGCAGATGTACTGCAGTTGATGGTACATTAAAATTTGGGCTGAATTGTTTTCCTTTTCTCATTTGTTCTCAGCTCAGTCATGTAGAATCATAGCTTATATCAGCTACATGTATTCTTCCTATGTTTTTCTTACTTGAAAGTATTTGTTTTTCATTTTCCTCCTATTCACTAATTGCTAATTATAAAAGATGAGAAATGGGAAGTGAGGGCAGCTAAGTCTCATAGATCTTTAACCAATATTGCCCCTGATGAAAGTGAAAAAATTATCTCTAACTAGTGTTACCATGTTTCACATTTTTGGAAATACAAAACAATTGGAGCTAAGTGCATCTGCCAAGAATGCATCTGTGTTGCCAATATCTAAATAAAAAAAAATGAATAGAAAAATTAGAAAAGACTATTTCCCTTCTGAAAGTGGTTCCTAAGGCTACCAGACTTCTGCTAGTCTTTTCTTTTAGGAGCCTTTAAAGTTACTCTGCCAAATATGAACAACAGGTACCACATCATTGCTTGGGGTTTTCAATATGCACTTAAAAGTGCAATTTTTTGAAGATTCGTTGTTTTTTTTTACTCTTTATGGGAAGGGGCAGTGAGGTTGTTGTTGTGGCTGTTGCTTTTTAACTATCTTCATAGTAGAAACAAATTTGCCTAGTCTCTTCTACCTTTTATCTTGATAGACTGTCATAGCCATAGTTGTGGCTGTTGTCAATGTAAGACTGATAACCCTGTGTGATAACTTCTCATGATTAAGGTATCAAAAGGCAGTCTACTGATACTGAGCAGAGTTCATTTGGCTTTCATCTCTAGAGGATTTTTTACCTCCCTAAGACTGATCTTCACTGGTTTTGTGAACTTTCACACAATACATATGTGCAAATATATGCGTATATGACTTTACAGAAATGTTTAAAGATCAGCTTAGTCTAATATGTGTGATAGGAACTTGATATACACACTGAAGTTAATGCATATAATACAAAAGATGTGCTCTGAAAAGAAAAACATGTTCTTAAGAGATGCCTTCTTGCTAGGGATGAAGAAGCAACTTCTACTTGGAAGGACTTAAAGGAACAAAAGATAATTTGTATTTCACAAGTCAGCACAAGTGTATTAGGAAGGAACAAAAAACAGTCAAAGCCACTTTAAAACATATTACGAGGAAGTGAGTTCAAGACAATTCAGGTAATTTAATTCAGGACTCTGACTTTTGTACATATTAGAGATAGCTATATTAAATAATACTAAATACCAGTTCTCTGCTACTAATTAATTGTAATTACATCAGTATTCTTAATAACCAGGGGATAAGGACAAAATGGTAGCTCATCTAGTTGTTCCTAGCAATAGGTTCTAGATGTTTTGAACCCTATTCTTAGCAAACTAACTTTTCCCTTTTGGTCTAGATGCAGCTTATTTCCCAGGCAAATTAGAGATCTGAATTTCAGTTCCATAGACAAGCATGTAAAAGATAGCTACGATGACTCTGAACTCCTCCAGGACCAAGTGTTCTGTGGGTAATGTCTTTTTTATTATTATTATTTTTAATTTAAATCTGTTAAATCAAAAAATGCTAACTCATAACAAGCATGTGTTCTCTGAGCTTTAATGAATGCTACTTGCCTGAACCAAATATTACTTGCCTGAAACTTGCTTTGTTATACATCACTTAAAATGATCTCAAGGGTAAAAAGCTTTAATATCATAGGGAAAGTTTAAGTAACGATTCAGAACAAATTCTCAAATATTGAATTAGTAAAACTCCTTTCTGATGTACTCAGGAGACTCAGAAAACAACTGCTGAAACATACAGTCATTACTAAACTTGGGAATTGTGATGACATCATTGCCAAAGGAGCTGTAAGTACAGAGTGAAATAGTAAAGATAATATGTGCTGCAGAGGATAACCATGAAAGAACAAATGTGCCATCTTCCCTACATGATGTTATCTAACAAAGCAGTTGCTGATACATATGCATTGAGCAGTGACAGGAAGGGCAGCTGTGAAAATTTGATCACTGATCTTTAAAAAAATCCACAAGGAGAACAGGTTCATTTGAATGATTTTGTTTAGCAATTTGGAAAACAGAGCTCAGGCAGGGCAGAAAATGAAACCAGATATCAAAAAAAAAAAAAAAAAAAAAACCTATTAGCCTGTTGGCTAACATGTCTTTTTTTTCACAATATTTTGTCTAAATACTCTCTTTCTCTGCCATACAATGCTTGATGGAAAATGTTAATGACTACCATATTAGTGCACCAAGGTAACAAGCTAGTTAACGGGTTATTTGTGAGATAAGTGGAAGAAATATGTTACCAAATTTATACCATTTATACCAAATGTTTTTATTCAGATTAATTGGAAATGAAGAGATATCTGTTCGTGAGAGAGATACTGAGTTATGGAGGTTAAACTGTTTAAAGGAGAAAAAGCAATTATGTTTGCTGGTAGAAACAGAAGGACAATGATTCTTCACATATAATACCATCTGGAGAAAAACAGTGGAATGTCTAAGCAAAGAAAAGCCTCCTCTGCTTTTATTATATTCAGCAGAACAGAAATGTATATATATTTTTTCATTACAAAAATATATATACAAATAAAATATGATTGCTTACATTATTTGTCCTGATAGAAATGACCTGACAATGTTTTATCTATTGACCTGTCTGGTCTAAAATACACTTCTGGTACTTACAGATCATTTCAAATGTGTAGACAAAGAAAGAGTGAAGTTTTAGCCTGATGAAATGGGTCAGGAATATGTAATTAAAAATTGAAGGAAAAAGTAAATTTTAATTTTCCCATTCCATCAAGAATCCAATTTCCTGATTATCAGGGCTGCAAAACCTTTCAGACATTTTTTTTGTCCATATTTTTCATATATATCTTCACTAGTTTTGATACTTCTCCAAGAATAGATGCTTCTATTTTTATCTAGTCCAGTCTCAACCTAGAAATAATATGGGCAAACGTGTTCCCAAATCTTGTTTAAATGCCAGCTTTCCCTAAACTTCAGCTACTGTCCTAGTAATAGTATTGATTTCACACTGCTTTACATGTGGTAGAAGAAAAACAAACAAAAAAACAAACAAAAGCAAACCAATCAACCAAAAAAATAAAAAAAAGCAGAACAATGGCAATACTTAGAATCCTTTTTGCTTTTTTTTGTGGTTTCCTTGAACAAAGGTTTTTTTTATTTTTTTTTATTGCTAAATGCATGTCTTTAGAATATTCATCAGGTACACTTTTGAAATCCTTTTGCCTTTAAACTCTTTGTAGACATTTCAGAAATTCCAGTCCCTATCTTATTCTGAATGTCTCCTTTCTTCTGCTTTTATAATGGGCACTTGAAAGTATTAGCCACTTTTAATAACAAAGCTTTCATCAGGAAGGAAGTCTTGCAAAATCTGTAGCTTCCTGATTGATAAATGAATATTTAATTTATACGGTTTCTTTAGTTAACTGTCCTGGCTGTACAATAAAAGTTCAAAATGAAAATAATGTACAACTTCTATGTTTAACTTTTATTTGAAATGCTGTGTTTGGCAAACTGAAGATTTTCATAGAATCATAGAATCACAGAATGGTTAATGTTGGAAGGGACCTCTAGAGATCATCTAGTCAACCACTCTGCTCTACCCCTCCTTCTGTCACCGGCCACCACAGAGAAGAGCCTGGCCCCATCCTCCCTACAGTCACCCCTCAGTTACTTGAACATGTTAATCAAATCTCCTCTCAACCTTCTCTTCTCCAGACTAAACAGGCCTAGTTCGCTTAGTCTTTACTCATACAATAGACGCTCCAGTCCCTTAATCATCTTTGTGGCTCTAGGCTGGACCCTCTCTAGAAGCTTCACATCCCTCTTGTACTGGGGAGCCCAGAACTGCACACAATACTCCAGGTGCGGCTTCACCAGAGCTGAGTAGAGGGGGAGGATCACCTCCCTCAACCTGCTGGCAACACTCTTCCTGATGTGGGCCAGGATCCCACTGGCCTTCTTGGCCACAAGGACGCATCGCTGACTCATGGTTAACTTAACTTCTTGTCAACGAGGACTCCCAAATCCCTCTCCACAGAGCTGCTTTCCAGGAGGTCAACTTGCTTGCGGTTATTCCTCCCCTGGTGCAGCACCCTGCACTTGTCCTTGTTCAACCTCGTGAGGTTCCTCTCTGCCCAACTCTCTAACCTGTCTAGGTCTCTCTGAATGGCAGCACAGCCCTTTGGAGTGTCGGCCACTCCACCCAGTTTTGTATCATCTGAAAACTCGCTGAGGGTGCACTCTGCCCCCTCGTCCAAGTCATCGATGAACAAGTTGAATAGCACTGGACCCAGTCCTAACCCTTGCAGAACACCACTGGCCACAGGCCTCCAATTGGACTCGGCCCCAATTATCACCACCCTCTGGGCTCTGCCATTCGGCCAGTCCTCAATCCACTTCACTGTCCACTCGTCCAGTCCATACTTTCCTATGAGGATGTTATGTCAACTGTGTTGAAAGCCTTTTACTGAATTCTGGGCCTGGGCATTGTATGAGATGTGGATGTAGCATTTTGTTCAATGTCACACTTTAAAATAACATACATATAAAGATCTGAAAATATTTTGATGGAAGGTATTCAAAAAGAAAACATGTTGCAGCCCCCTCTATTCAATCAATCAATCATTTGCGAATAAACTGTTCTTTCCATAAATAATCATGGAAATACGTATGCCAAGAACATGTAAATTTGCTATGCTTTTGTTCATGCTAATTTTATGATCACTAAGGATGAGATTCAGGTTGAGGCCAAGCCCCTAAATTGTTGTCTACATGTTAACTTGGTGGGTGTTCAAGTATGGAAGACACAACGTCTTCTAGAACAGCGCTGGAAACTGGAACACATACTCTGGGGCATGTCAAGTGCTACTGGAAACCACCCAAACTGGCCAAAAAATCAAACTAGGGGAATCAAACTAGGCGTGGAGAACACAGACAATGAAATGTAGCGACCCACTCCCTCAAGTGAATGTCTTTGGTTCATTCACTTTTACACACATTGATATCTAACAAATTTTTGGGCGTTCTACAGTACCCACTCTTTACCTTCCATAAGGACATATCTACTGTAAGTCTTACAAGCTTCATATTGCCAGGGTATCTGTACGATTTCTATTCAGTCAAGTACAAACTGCTAGGGTGGTATAACTGAAAATTATATATATATAAAAGTTTCCTCCAAATTCTTTGCAGAGTCTTGTGACCTATCGAACTGCAGGTTTTTCACAACTAAGAAATGAAGAGATGAATGAACATGTCAGAAGTTAGAAGAAAGGCTGAATATAAAGAAAAAAGAGAGTTATTATTTCTTCCCCAGTGATATCTATCTTAAATGAACAAGGAGAAATCTGAGGCAAGAGAAGCTGTTTACAAACAGATTGACAGACTGAACAACTAAACTCCTTTAAGCTCCTAAAGTTTTCCCCCAAAGAGATTAGAAAGAGAAAAATGAGCTTCAAATCAGAAATGTTCTGTTTGTAGGATTGAATTGAAATATTGCAATTTTAATTAATACTGAGAATGAATTAAATTGAAAATTCAAATGAAATCAACAGCTCTTACAAATCATGTGTCTGAGGAATAAGGGTGGACAATATAAAGGTAATTTGATAGGACAGTATTCAGTTACTTAAACACAGGTGTTTAGTAGTTGATGAAAGACCTTGGCGTATTCCACCTGCTTTCCAACTTATGCTCTGAAAAAGGGGGATGTCTTCCCAGAGATACTTTTTTTCATATCTGTCACTTGTGAGCCATAGGGAAACGTACCTTATATGCAAATCCAAGGAATTACTATTAATCTAATTCAAACCTTAATGGTCTAATCAAAGAACTATTATTAGTCTAGCTGTTGTAGGTCAAACTATATACAATTAATCCTGACATGTACAAAATTTCAAGTGTCTATCTCCTTCTTTGGTGTTTATGCTCATCCTTTGTTTTCATGGCCTAAGGTCATTGGCTTTGATTAGGGAGAGGGGAAGAGCTGGAGTGAGTTATCGTTATCACAAATTCTTTGCTTTGCCAAGTATAGTATTAGCAACAGCAGGCTCTTTTTCTTTGCCAGTAGAGGACATTTATGTTGATGGCTTCTCTGTCCTCAATCTAGAATCTGCTTCTAGTCCTTTTTTATATATATTTTCTATAACATTTTATGTTTTGTTTCTTATTTTTTTTAATCCTGTGTTTCACATTACATCTGAATTTACCATATATGTAGTATATTACCTTTGCTAGAAGCTGTTCTTTGTTCTTTTTGTTACTCCTAAAATAGTTTTTTCCTTATAGTGGAATGCGACTATCCTCCTTCCCACCTCACCTGATTTCAGATGTGATAATACAAGTATGAGAAAAGAGTAGCCAAGTATAGGCACAGGCTGCCCAAGGATGTGGTGGAGTTGCTGTCCCTGACAGTGTTAAAGAAACATGTAGATAAGGAACTTACTTAGTGGGCCCAACTAACCCAAAATAACTGACAGTGTGCAGAGCTGACCAGGAGAAACTTGGCAATACTGGTTGCAACTGGTGAGGCCAGAAACAGGCATAAGGTCAGCAAAAAAGTGTATCTTTTCTTCCAACACAGCATGAGATCAGCAAAAGAGGTACATCTCCACACCAAATATTTTATGACCATGAGTTCAACTCCATGTCTATAAAGAGCACTGCAGCCTAGAGCTCATTGAGCTCCCCAGCATGGTAGCGGACTGCTCGACAGTGAATCCTCCCCTTGAGCTGGGATGCCTATCAGGGTTACTCTCCCGGAGTTTAGAGAATCTCTGACAAACAAAAAAACAAACAAACAAACAAATAACACTTTGGAATGATAAGAAACAGAGACTCAGGCAATAACAAATGTGCAGTAAGATTAGCTTGCTTAGACTACACTGTATAGTCGTCTTCAAAAAATCTGTTTGCAATAAGCCCAGAGATAATATAATATGCCTACCTCTCCTGTGACATGCCTAGATTGCAAGAAATGCAGGTCTACATTTCCATTGATATCAATAATTGATGTTTGGTGAACTTTCATAGCCCTGGGTTTCCAGTATTATCCTCTACTCCTCTTATTATCCTAGACATGCATCTTGTACCTCTACCTTCAAGGTGTCTGCCTTCTTCTGAACTATATAATTGTGGTAAGTTCATAAATATTTCATTCTGCATGTATTGACTACTTGTTACTACTATCTTTGTAAAAAAATGTTTCTTATACCACACATTTATACTAAACTAAAAATGTAATATTTCCATTAATTAATTTAATGTGTTATTAATTAGCTTAGTTAATGATTTGATGGAATCAAATTATTTACCATCAATATGAAAAATGAAGAAGAACAAGAACAAATAGAAGCCATAAAACACTGGCCTTATCATCTGCTTCCGGAAACTTCTAGCACTACTTGTGCTGGAAACAAACTTGATATGGACTGGGGTAGCTGCTGAAGTGGCGTTCCAACTCTCTTGGTGCAAGACAAAGACTGGGTTCTAACAATGGTAAAGTGTATTATATTGCCCTTACATGCCAATAAATCCACCTTGACCATTAATATTCTGATAGGAGCACAACAAAGATTATTGCAACAAGTTTGTGACTGGATTTGTTTTAGTAAGATCATTTAATTTGTAATAGTGAAAATATTATTGTAAGGGGGTTGTAATAGAGCTATAATTTTCCTTTCGGTTTTCCCTTTATGATTTAGAAACTGGACATAAAGACACATCCCAATTTTACCTCACTAGTGAAAAACAGGACTATAGTCAACATTTTTGCTGAACTAATATCTGCATGTTCCATTTTATCAGTCTTCTGCAATAGAAAATATTCTTATTAAAATGTAATATGTTATTACTTCTGCATACTATTCCTGGGTGGATTTTTTTTCACTTATTCATCATCAAGAGAACAGGAGGCCTCAGAGTTGCAGGTGGAGGACCCTTCACATTGATTAGGCAGCCAAGGTGCTGTGCAACAAAGGCAGGAGCATCATGAGAATATGCTTTGTTCTTTTTTGTATACAAGGAAGTCTTTCACAAATCTGTTCAGTATCACAGCATATTTTAATTGGTACATCAATTATTAAATATGTTTGATTTATGATTGAATTTAATTATGAAATAGCAGTTATCACTTATATCTTAATTATGAAATTACTCTTTTATATATTTTATCTCTCATATTTTGTTTATTTATTTAATTTCTATGAAAGGTTGTTTTTAAAACAGGGTTAAGAGTGTTTTTACTCTCAAAAATGTCCTTTTTTCCTTTCCTCATTTTAGTTATGTACAAATTATACTGAAATAAGTAAAGTTGAGAAAATGTACTAGGAACTATTTTGCCTTCAGGATAAAGGCAGCTCTGCCTGTAGCCACAGATTTTAGTAACTTTTAATGAGGCTACAGTGGTGTGTATGTATTTGCTCTCCATTTATCTTGGCAGTAGTTGTGTTTTGATGCAAGCTCTTTCAGCATGCTGTGAGGAAGGAAGATGAAAGGGTTGTACTACCTTTTATAAAGGTAACAGCTACCCATTCCCATTTGAAGTAATTTGTGTATTCCAGTCTTTGAAAGAAATATAGTTAACAGAACAGTTTAAGACATGTATTTAATGTAAATAAGAAAGTATGGGAAGATCTTTTACGAGTTTATGGATTTTTCTTGTTTTGTGCTTTTTTTTTTTTCTTCATTTTATTGAACTAATAAACAGCTACCAATGGCTGGTAAGTGTATCATTAAACATTTTCCCTTCACTTCCAATATTTTCATATAGGATGAAAGCATTTCAAACTTCAAACATTTTGGAAGGTTAAAAAGGTTCCCTTTTTTAACCTCCTCCCCTTGGAGGCAGGAGGTTGAAAAGGTTCCAGAATTGGATATGTGATAATTGTGATATCCTTTAACACTACCAGATTTGCTGTTACAACTTTGGCTCACATCAGTATGCTTAATCTCATAATGCCACACTGTTACTTCTCACCCTAAGTTAGTAACCAGGCTCACTGACATCCACTGCCATCTTCATTTAGGGACCTGAACCTTACATTCCCAGATACTTTGCTTCTGTCTAGAAGCTGCCTTCAGAAATTGATCACTGGTTACTTATCCCAAATAAGGATTTCACACTGACTCTCAGGATCTGTTCTCTGAAATCAGTTTGCATACTATCATACTGTGGTTTAGGAATGTATGTGTTACTAGGGCTGAATGGTCCTTCTTCTACGCATCACATTCATGCATAGGAAAGTTCTAGTGAGATTTATTTCTTACTGTACTGTTGCTTGCTTAGACATCCTATTTTCTTCTACAGTGAATAAATCCCCAAAAAATACTATTCTTTAAGATGTTGATTCTTTGAATTAATTTTCAATATTTCTTGCAGACTACCGTGTAAGTATCTATCTTATCTATCAAAATGTTTCTCCATGTGGTAACTGTAGTCAGGAAGACTGTCACCTAGGGGCAAAAATGACACTTTGGAGGGCATGCACAGCTAGTGCACAGTTAGTTCATACAGTACCTAAGTATATGGGAACAATTCTGGGAATAAAATTACATCCAACTTATCTGCACAGAACACTAAGGGTTAAGCAATTAAGTAACAGGTAGAAACCAAGACCCTGAATATTAGCTAATGTTGAATTCAGGACTGAAGTGCACCCAGAAAAAAAAAAAAAAAAAAAAAACTCTGTGAGTGTGGATCATGTCCAGACAATGAGGTCTGCCAGTAGACTACACTGCCAGCTCCTGCAAGCCGTGCGAGGTCAAAAGGCCAGAAATCAGCTCGCAGAGGAGAAACGAACTGGCTACTGTGTCCTCATTTGTGTGCAGCAAGGAGTGCGGAAGAAACTTGCAATCTCCTTCCTCCAAGGACCGTTAGCTGAAGAGCAGGCTGGAGTCATGTAGGGAACCAAGGCTGAACAGTTGGATGTCAGTGGTAGAAGAGCTTGTGGCATTTGGGACATTTGTGGCAGTCTAGACATTTCATTGCTTTAGGATATGGTGTGGAAGGTTGCCTGAGCTCTATGCTTGCATATGTGCTAAGAGTTTGGGACTGGCATGTGTCATTTATTTATTTATGTCTCCTCTAATGAGTCCTGCCCATATTTACACCAATAATTCTGAATCCAACTGAAAACTAAGGTTTACTCTCTAATTTGGTGTTATGTGTAAACCACAAACACTGAAGACACAGCTTATGACTGAGGTCTCAAGTAAATTGATTTAAAAATATGAACTATGTAGAGAAAGCAAATTTTTTAATCATTAAATATATATTTAAAATAGTACATCAGATCCCCTTTTGCCATTATAGAGAAATTTCTATGTATTTGCACCTAAATTTATGGTCCTGGAGCAGGCAGTGTAAGAGAGTATTTCATCAAACCAGAGAAATTTTCATTTATAGCTACAATGGCAAAATCCTCAGTATTGACAATTCAAATGTGAAGCAGTAGGTGAGTTACACCTAAATGCCTTTCATAGAGTATAAGTCTTGGCACCGTGAGTAAACTGTGACAAGTTAATATTCCCGATCTGTTAGAAAGTTCAGAAGAAGGAAACACCACCCCCTACAACTCCTTCCATCAACCCTTTGGCTGCATTGCCTTCTGTTTCCCTCAAATTTTAGCCAACACTTCTTAATTTTATTTTGCCATTCAACTGATTTGATCTCTACAGGGCCATTGCTCCCAGCAAACAGGCAAGAGTCTAATGGGAGGTTGCAGGGGGAGCAACACCAGTTCAATATGGCTTTAACTGGTTCCAAACGGTTCCAGCCAGCTCTAACTCTTTCCAAACAGCTCCAACTTGCAGCCCCAACCTTACCCCAGAATGTCCCAGCCCTCAATACTGCTACCCTCAATACTGAGCAACCACTGAGAACTAATAAAGTCTGGTGGCATTTTCACTTAGGTTAGCTTTTTTAATTCCTCTGTGCTCCTATTATTTTCTTTTTCTAGTAATTATTTGTAATATTAATTTCTTTTTCACCTCAAGGAAGCTTTGTAGCTATTTTAGAAGTAGATGAAATTTTCTTAATTTTCTCCTTTATCTACTGTATCAAGTTTGCACTGTATAACAAAATGTTTTATCATTTTGTTTAGATGTATAGCTCTTAAAACATTAATGTTCTTAAATATATGTATGTTAATTTCAGCTAATTTAGCTCTAGTATTTTTACATATATTCACTGAAAAACATGTAGTAAGCTTTGCTAGTTGCTACGCATGTATCATCATAGCTCTTTAGAAAAAAAATATTTATCAACATAGTTTATAGACTTAATGTCTTTGTTTAGCTGTATATTTCTTGAATAAAACTAAAATAGGATCTTTTCAGACAACATTATTGTAGTACTTTTTCAACAGGTTTATTGTATGATAAATAAACCACATACCAAGAGGTTCCACATAACTAGCCTGTGAGATGCTTTGTAAGATCAGATAAAACAGAGAAACAGAAACATATTTCACAGTAGGCAACAAAAATAAGCAGAAGGAAAGAAATCCAAGCTTGCAGTAATTCAAAATTCCATTTTTGCTTTTCTTCAGTTTTTCTTCAGGCACAGAGGAGTACTGGGACTCTAATAACTCCCATCTATTACTACTTTTGGGATTATCAAAATAATTACAAATCTAGTATATATTATTTTAAGCTTTAACTTTGCCAGAATTATTGGAACTTCAACATGTATACTGTTTGACAGTTATTAGAAATACATTAAATATGATTAACTTATTCTATGCTATTTCATAATTTTAACTTCTATATGGCTATCTTCTGAAGCAATGCTACATTATGTAAACACAAGTCAGCAGAAGAGAGAGAAAAAAAACAAACTGTAAATTATACTCTTAAAAATGTGACTTATAATAAGACTTTTTATTTTATGATACAAGTGCAAATGTATATGATAAACAGAAGCCATTTCATATTTATGTGGAAGTCAGCTGTGTTAGTTGGTTAAGTTTAACCTCAGAAAAGTAAGATATTGGAATTTTTTAACAGTGATGCAAAGTAGTGTTTGGAAGCTCTCACCTTGGGTGAGATGAAATTTCTTTTTCCCCTCCCTGTCCCACCATTCCTCTTCCCAAATGTGTTTAAAGGGGACTTCTGTGGGAACTTAAGAGTTGTGTTGAGAGCTTGTTTATCTGGTCTGAAGGTTTTTTGTTTGTTTGTTTGTTAGAATGTTTGTTTGATTTTTAATAAAACATATGATAACAGTTCTCATTTCCTTATATTTCCCAGTCTGTGGTTTATTTCCTCATTCATTCACTTTCAAGTGAATGTAATGGTATATTGGGTTTTAAATGAGCATTCTTCAGTTGTGCAGTTCCTACTCTACTTGCATGCATGTTAACACAATTGAATAGAAAAGACAAAATCTGTTTTGAAAATATTCTTCACTTCGTTAATTTTCTGGTCTGTGGATATGGAATTTCTATGGGGGTGGAGGAGGGGGGATGGTGAGCAACCTTTAAAAAAATTTAAAAAATAAAAAAAATAAAAAAGGAGCTACTGGATTGAGAAGACCTTTGGAAAAGCACCAATTGTAGATGCCTAAGGACTAAACTGGGGTTGTCCAAGACTGGTAATGGAGTGCAGCTGCACAGTAGAAAAATGTCTTTCTGCCCAAGCTTTTTAGACCAGCAGCAATTTCCTCAGTTGTGAGGGAAACTGAGACTGAATACTTAGGCATTTTGTGGGAGAGATGAGTGTATGAAATAATCAATTAGTTCTTAAATAAACCCCAATGTCCCAAAACACTATGAGTTGCCGATTCCTCTCTCTCACCACTGACAGAAACAGAGAATGTTACCTTGAAAAAGGAGACCTGTCTTTATTTTGGGGGGCAAAGAGCACAATAGTTGTCAGGATCCACAGTCGGGACAGGTTTCGGTACGATCCCAAGAGCGAGATTAAGACACCAACGGGGCCAAATGCCATACAACCTTGTTAGCTTTATTCTCATAAGTGCAATAGGATGGAGAGAAGAAGAAGAAAGAAAGAAAAGCAAGCAAGTGGTAGAGAAGCAACAAGATTATTGTTACCACCACCACCAATCCAGCTAAGTGTCATTGGCCCCGCTTTGGTGCAAGTACAGGTGCCTCTCTGCAGGTGAAGTTCTGGACAATTTGGGGTGGGGGGCGAGCAAATATGTGCTCCTTTTATGTCTCCCTTCTCAAAGAGTCCACCTTCTTTCTTGAAGTTTTCTGGTATGTGTTGTTTGTGTCATGCGTGTGGTGTGCTTTGATGTTCCTCTTCACCCGATTGGAATGCGAGCTGCTCTGGTGGGCACCGCTGAGTCAGGTCTCGAGGTGATCCTCCCAGAGACAGCATGCTGAGGCCAAGTAGATAGCTGATATTATAGTCTTCCCAGAGACAGGATGCCGGGGTTAAGAAGTGTAAATGGTGAGAGGTAATGTCGTCGTTTGGGTTTTGAGCTGGTCTTCTCAGAGACAAGATACGGGGGCATTGTTCAGGTAAATGGTGTGTCAACAATATCCAGACAAACACAATCCAGAAGTCTCTTACAATAGTATACAAACATTTGTACACACAAACATGAGGAAGAAAAATGGAGAAGAAAGCTTGCAATCGCACCTCAGTTCTGACTTCTCTCACTACCTAACTCTTAAGCCTGATCCCCTTGAACATAGCAACTAAGAACCACCAGTAAATACAGCCATCAGTGCTAACTGACTGCCACCAGCTCTAAATCATATATGCACAGATATGATTAACAGTTAACATATACATACTAAGAGAATTAGTAACATATAAATACAAATCATTAGAATGTGTGCTGTTAATTGTTTTGTTTTAATGTCTAAACAGACCTTAATTTGCATTTCTGCCACAATGATTTCTAGCTCCTTTGTTGATACATACATACGTACATACATATGCAATACTTTAAATGTATATTCTGTTGCGGGAATGTTAAAAAAGAAGGTCAATCCAAACAACAGAATTTTAGAACATTTAGATTAGGGTAAATTCCTTGCCCAGATGTTCAAAAAAACATTTCCCTGCCTGAGCATTCAAATCTGTTATCATTTAGTTTAACAGATTTGATTATAAAATTGTTTGGGTCAGATTTCCACTATTATTCCCAAAGCTCTATTTTTCTTTCTGAAAGTTGATAGAATATCCTAGATTGCCAGAAAAGGTATTGAAATTTGGCCACAAATCTGGTCCAGAAGCATTTTGCAAAGTGTGTATCTGTATGTTCAACTCTTTATTGTTTCATAAGAACCAACAGTGGTTGAAAACTAAGTATGCAGTTTTACTGTTATTCATGCTTTAAACTTGTTTCAGTCTACTTTCTCTCCTTTGTGGACATATTTTTTTAAACCAACTATAAGATTTTTCCTCTGGGTAGGAAGGATTGCTTGCTTTTAGATCTGTATATTGTTGTTCACTAATAAAAGAAGTTTATGGAAGTGCAAAAATTTCTTTTGTTCATACTTAGTCAGCTGTAGCTACCTACATTCCCCTTATGAGATAATCTGTGAGAAAGCTTGTCATCAGAGAAAATAAATAAATAAATAAATAAATAGAAAAAAAAATGGAAAGGAAAAGAACAAGTGCACATCAGAAGAGTATACCCTGAAGGGAGGTAATGAAGCCTAGGGAATGAAGTATTAAACATCCTTTGGCAACACTTAAATTACAGCTATTATGACAGAAGGAACACATCTGAGAAGAAGACAGAACAGCATCTAATGGTTTCAAGCCAAAAAAGCTTTCTCAGTGAAAATGTTTCAAGCCTATGCTGACAGTGGTCTGAACAAATCCCCCAAATAAAGATGCATTATGGGGTAAAGGGAACATTCAATTTGTGGAAGATATTCTTAACTGTAAAATTTCAAGTAGCAAAAGAGGCACATAATCTATACCTAGAGACAGTCTTCTTTCTGCTGAATAGCACACAAGACTGTCAGAACAAGCCTAAAACAATGGATGTGTTGCAGGCAGCCAAAATTAGAGAAAGAGGGAACAAGTTGGGAAAAAGCCTACAACATAAGGCATAGACCTTGTCATGCATCAATGACAAATGCATGGAACTTCAATGGGCTGGAAATGATTTCATAATATTACAAAGCATGGAACTGATATGCTTCACTACCTCTTTAGAAAGGGTATGCGTTACTTGAGAAATAATCCAAGAAAGGCCTTCTCCATTTGCATACATTATTGCTATGACTACTGACTACCGTGCTGTTTGTATATGGATAATGGCATTCCTTAATCCTATAATACTTTTTTGAAAAATATTTTAAACATTGGAGACTGAAGAAGTTTGATTACAAAAAAACTAATTTTGTAAATTTCTGGGAAAAGTAATTAAAAAATAAAATAAAATTAAAATAAAATAAAATTCTCAGCTTTAAAAAAATGCCTTTCAGTCTGACAGCTTTGGCCTTTGTATATTAGATGAATTTTTACAGAAGAGATGCACAGAATCACAACATCACAGAATGGTTGAGGTTGGAAAGGACCTCTAGAGGTCATCTATTCCAACCCCCCTGCTCAAGCAAGGGCACTTATAGCGCAGAATCACATCCAAATTAACAGATTTACAGACAAAGAAGAATATCAGCAAATTTTAAAGCATGAGCTCAGGCTCTAAATACAATTTCCTTGAATCATACCATAAATTATTAATCCCTTGCCAAATTACTCAATGATTATAAATATTTGAATTTATATATTTTTTTCCAAATGTTTAAGTGTAGTTCTATTAATCACAAAGCACTTTCAAATTGTTCTTTCTATTGAATCTGATGAATTCATAGCAGACCCGCATTTTCATTGCTGTATACCTTTTTTTGCTGTAAACCAGAAGCAGCTCATCATATTGCCCTTTTTACCCCTTATTACTTTCAACACCATTTCAGTTTTGCTTTTCCTATTCCTATATGCTCAGACAATGTTTCACTGTCCCCTCTTATAATTTATATACCTTTCTTTTTGCATTTGAATTAATTCAGGTTTTCCTAATTTAGTCCATTCCATTCCTATTACACTCACCTGACTTTCTGCCCAGTGGACAATCCTTGTGCTTGAAGAAGGTTGTCTGGGACTAATTCTGGACCTCTTTGACCAGGCAAGTCAAAGGCAGTTTCTCATGGGAACTTCCAGCCAGATCCATGAACAAGATGAAATCTGTATTCTTGGAGTCCTGGGTTGCTATTCCAGTTTTCATTTAGCTCACGTCTCTCAGTATTTTTAACTCTACTGTCTTTTTTTGCTGTAATCAAGGTCTAACTTAATCATTCCCTCATCTCCCCCATTTTTTTTTTTTTTATTTAGGAGTAGCTGATCCAGCAAGGTTCTCTTCTAATCAGCTTTTTACTCAACTGTGTCAAAAATTATCTTTGATATTCTTCAGAATTCTCCAAGATTCCATGCATCTGGCCATGTTTCCTTCTGGGAAATGCTGGGATGATTAAAGTCTCCCTTCAGAACCACAGCTATGTCTGTGGAGCTTCTTACAATTGAGTATGGCTTCCTCGAATTGTCAAACTTTAAATATTTTCAGGCATTATATCTTAATGACTCCAGCTGGTAGCCTGTCTTCTGTTTTAGGTTTTCCCATGCTTTATACGATCCTTTGCTTTCCTGATTTGGGTATCATAAAAGTATGAGTCCTGTTATCTTGATGATCCCGGTGCCATCAACACATGCTATTCTTACACTTTTTCTTCCTCTCTATTTTTTTTATTCTACCATTCCTGCCTTTTCACCTCTATCCTGATTTCCTTTTCATTTTCCATTCCTATCAGTCTTAATGTTTCTCTTCCAAATATCTGTATATCTCCCTTAAGTCTTTTCGTGACTAATATACATTGTTTCATTCAGTGTAGAATAGGCTAACAGCTCTCTTTCTCAACATAAGATGTTATTATAATCATAACAATATTTGTAATCTTGTAGAAAATTTCTACATACAATGTTGCAATTTACACTATGTCCAGAGCAATATTTTGTAATAAGTGATTAACAACTTCTTCAGAGTAAAAGGAAGTGAAGCATTTCTCAGAATCACAGAATCACAGAATGGTTGAGGTTGAAAGGAAGCTCTAGAGATCATCTTGTCCAACCCTCATGCATAAGCAAGGACACTCAGAGCACATGGCACAGGGTGGCATCCAGGCGGGTTTGGAAGATTTCCAGAGAAGGAGACTCCACAACCTGGAGCAGCCCGCTCCAGCGCTCTGTCACAGGAAAGAAGTTCTTCCTCACATGGTGATGGAACTTCCTGTGTTTTAATTTGTAGCCATTACCTCCTCCTAACGCAGGCCAGGATCCCATTGACCTTCTTGGCCACAAGGGCACATTGCTGACTCACGGTTAACTTCTTGTCAACCAGGACTCCCAAATCCCTCTCTGCGGAGCTGCTTTCCAGCAGGTCAAACCCTAATCTGTACTGGTGCCTGGGGTTATTCCTTCCCAGATGCAGGACTCTGCACTTGTCTTTGTTGAACCTCATTAGGTTCCTCTCTGCCTGACTCTCCAACCTATCTAACTCTCCAACTCTCCACTTCTGCCCAGCTCTCCAACCCATTTCTCTACATGGGCTGAAAATTTTCCATGAAGATTAAAATATGTCTGAATATATAAGTGCACATTCAACTAATAGCATATAACAAACACTCCAAGAAAAATCCAATCCACCAGTGAGAAAATCTTAGCATTTTCTTAATTTGTAGTTTCTAGTAGTTTCTGTAGACTCATGCTCACATGAAAATCCAACTGTGAATAGTCTATTTGAACACAGTACCATTTCTGCTGTGTCTGACTTCCCCAAATGTTTAATAACTGTGCTAAATCTGGTGGTGAAGAAAGAAGTCTGAACAGAATCTCTTGTGGCCATATTTGACCTGGCAGTTTTGGTTTAATCTCCCTAGGGCTCCCCTGAGGCCTAAATAGAGACATCTTTCACCATAATGACCTATATGTAGATGATGTAGACCTTTAAACATAATTCTGTGAAATCCATTCTACATTTTACCACTTATCTCGCGTTTTACAGTTGTAATGATCTCACTGTGGGGAAAAAAAAAAAAAAAAAAAAAAAAAGATGGAAGAAATTGAAAATACTAATATTCTTTATGATAGCTAGCACTGTTCCTAGCTCTTGGTAAAATGTGTGTGTGGACAAAAGTATATTGGTCAAAAAATGGCTACCTATCTCTCTTAGAGATCAAGTAGAAGATAATGCATGGGGTACTGCTTTCAACAGGTTAATGGTAAGTGGCTGTGTGAACTGAAATAGAAAAGGGAAAATATGCTGCTGATTGTACAGATTTATACATAAAGTTGGATTTTGAAGACACTAAAACTAGTCATACTGAAAGCCTTAAAGTAATTAGGAAAAAAAAAAAAAAAGAATCAAACTGGATACTTACAGCTTAACCAACCTCATTAATCTTGCACTTTTCTAACCCACAGTGAGAATAATTGAGTAAATACGCACAACAAAAAATATCATTATGGAAATGAGTGATGTAGTCTGGTGGGAAATATTAGAATTCTGGATTAGAGTGTTCATTATATAAATAAAGTTAGAACTTAACATCTTTGGTATTGATCTCAAAAACACTTATGCCCTTTTGTCAACATTATGTTGATTTTTTATGTTTGCCTGAAAAGAAAGAAAATTTCAAGGACAATGTACAAACATATTAGTGATGGAAACATACTGTGGAGGAAAACAAGTATGTTGATCCAGAAATGAAGCATAGATGTAATAATACACCTATTTCCAACAGTCCTTATTTACATCATTCCTTATTCATTCCACAACAGTTCTCTTGGGCTGTTTTGTGAAAAATGTTTTACAATCTTCTGTGGAAAATATTGAAAATAAAATTCCTAGGCTAATGGCTTGTAAGGACTTGAGGGTGGCAGAAGAAGAATCATAACAATTCTACAAGAACTGTTAATTTTTTTTTACATTGTTTTATGCATTAGGAACAAAAAGACAGTAATATCCTCTTCCTGAAACCCTAGCTGCTGTGAGTTTCACAGCTGCTGTGGAAAAAGAGTGAAAGATGGTAGCACTTAAAAGTCCCTGCTCTTCTTTTTTTTAAACAAAAACTTTGAGAAATCTTCTAAAAATATATATTTGCTTTCATTTTGAAAGGGCCTTGTCTTGTAGTTGAAGTTTAACAGCAGGTTTCACTGTAGGGTGAAAATGAAATGAGTTTAGACTGCCATTATGATGTAAATTAATTATGGATAGCCACATTATATTAATTTGGGACTTTGGAATCAAATCACATTCCAGTGTTTCTCCAATCCAAAAGCATTGTTCTCAAATGTATTTTCCATATTTATTATGTATTTTCCATAGTGACTCTTTTTTTTTAGGACCAGCTAAATTTAATGTATTGTCAACTAAATGAACAAACAAAAAACAGAAAGTACGTATATGAAAGAAATAAAATGAATGTTACAGAAGCAAACAAACAAAAGAATTTACATGAAGGTTTGAGAATGTAAATTTTGTTAATGGAATAAGAAATTGCCAGGGCTAGGATTTGAAAACAATCTCCAAATTCACACTTTATATTGCAAACTTCAGAACTTTCTCCAATTTGCTTTTTGCTGTTCTCAGATTTTTTTTTTGTCTATTTAAAGACTAAATCTTCATGACTGGGTGCTTATATTTTTTTGCCCAAGAAATGCTCTAGACACTGTAATGTCCTCATTACACCTACACAGCATGTGGCAGAGTACACTAGCTGAGAGCATGCATGCTATCACTCCAGGTGCTCATTAGTCAGGGACCAGCCAATGGTATCCCCTTGGCACCTACTCTGTTGTTAACTCTTCATCAGCAAGCTGATAAAATTACCTGCAGTGGTGGTTCAAGGAACAATACCAAGTTTGGGATGTTAGACTTTTTTTCCTCCTGACATCTCACTTCTACTCTGAGTGAACTCTGGGGTCTTTGTCCTTGCTAGGCGTTCAAGGTGTTCACCAGTTGCCTTTGCCTCAGTCATTGATAGCCCAGCTTAATCATCTAAGAACTCAGCATACATTCCACTTCACATTTCACAGTGGCAACATGATACTCATGAACATGCTGCCATTAAAAGGAGGGGATTTCATGGCCCAAATCAACCTCCTGGCCAGTAAGATCAGAGTTACCATCAAACCAGCTTGAGCATCAGTATAAGTGAGTACTCTGGTTGCAGAGCAAGATTCATGAAATAGTCATAAACTTGATGCACATACAGGGAGAAATCAAAAGTAATTAGATATTTCAGTGGAAAAGATAACAGGAACCACAGTGTGCCTCCTACAGGCAAGAACAAAAGAAAAGACTCAATGTAAGATGTATTAGTAAAATTAATTACACAGTGTTTCCCGTGGTAAAGGACCTAGCACCTGGGCAGTTACACAGTTTTATTTTTAAGGTTTTGAGTATACAAATCATAGGAAATGTTAGACCTGTACTGCAGGAATATATGTGCCTCATTAATGTCAGTTGTGTTAAATAATTTCTTAGGAAAAGGGGATAGGATCAAACAAAAGCAAAGTTCTGAGAATGCCCTGAAGGCAGGTCTCCATTTGTTGGTGTTCTTAATGAAGGCGGATGATGAATGTAGGAAAAGGGAATTTCTGCTGGTTCATCCTTGTCTTCAAGTAACAGTTTAATTTCTACCTAGCCAGAACACAGTTGCGTTTCTGGCTGGCAATTTCAGTCCGGCAAATTTATCAGCTGCATTTTCTGCTAGACACTATTTTATTTGAAATCTGTAAATTACAATGAGATTGTTCAAAGACTTCTATTTTGGCCAGAAATGAAATCGATATTTGATTTGTTAACCAAGATCAATTAAAATTGTATCAAAGTAAATCACAAGATGATTTACTCCTTCAAAATACATTTTGATATCTTTTTAATAAAAAGATGACTTGGATATTTCATTATAGTCTTGCAATTGCAAAGTTAGCTATTATTGTGAGAATTAGAATATTTAATTTGCAAATCAATCTTTGAGTTATGCACATTTTAAAATAAGTTTGAATGAAAATATCATGCTTGTATTCAGCAATTGATGGGTTAAGATCCAAAGATATCTAGTTAACTAATAGTGATTCAAATTAATATTTCTTTTTTTAAGAAAAAAAAAGACAGAGTAATCATGTTATTTCTTCCCAACATATTTATTTTGCTTTTATAGATATTTCTAGACATAACCTTAGATGCTGTAATCATAGTTTAAGTCAGAATTTTTCTTCGGGAGATAGGTTCTAACCCAGTTTTTAAGAACCATTTCTTTGGCATAGCATAGTTCTCATTGATTTCTTAAGCAAATTTTTAAAATACAGTTTATGAATTGCAACTTGCTAATTGTCAGTTAAAATCACTTCTTAGCACTAAGCCATCCTCTTCATTATTTGTTACTTCGCTGATCTTTCTGTTGTATCTAAGTCAAGCAAGGAATCTCTAGTATCCTTGATAAATTTATTTAATAATGTTAAACCAATACTTGATTCAGGATCACAGTAATAAGGACCTGCTCACTGATGTCTCTTCACAATAATTATTACTCTTTAATATTCATGGGTGGGACTTTTTCAAATACTTACAATGAAAGTATTTGTTGGAGGTATTACATGGTAATTCAATTTATCTGATGACCGGATAAAATTAATTTATACCCAGATAAACCTGGATGAGTCAATTTAGTTTTCATCAGCAATCAGAGTAAGTCTTCTGGTACTTTTGACTCAGAATCCTGAAGATGTGTGAAGGAATTCCTGGAGTGATGGCACAGTTATGCCTTCATACCATAGCCCTTCATAACCAGAGTGAAACAATGCATCACTTAATCAGGACTCTATTACCAATAACTACAGGACACATCAAAATAACTTTATGTCTACCGAAAACAATCAAAGCTACTGATAGGCAAGATATAATCAGTTCTTACACATAGTTTGTGGTGTATCCACATAGCCCTGTGATAGAGTACTGCCATTGCTAAGTAACACAAGTAAAATAAGTAAAATAAGCTTTGAGCATACTGTAAGGTTTGTCAAGTTTGCCCTGACATTTTCTCACCTGTTGGAAATTTGTTTTACTTGGTTTAGCTGTGACAGCAATTTTTGAACATGACTAAGACTAATTTATTTTACTTTTATCTTTGTATGGTTCAAACATGGTTTTATATAGGTAGTAGTAACAAGTAGATATTCTGCATAGAATGGGATATTTATGACTCTAGCAAAGAAATGATCTATCATACATAACAGACACATACATAACAATTTTGGAAATAACATGGAGCTGTAGATCAATAAAGAAAGAGCAAAATTAAAACAAACAAACAAACAAACAAAAAAAAACATGACGGCAAAAATGCAAGAATGACTCTAAGAGGATCCTATACAGAGGAAGAAGAAACTACCATCAGCATCAGATGCTGATGATTTAACACCACCTCTACTACCAGAATGAGACAACCAAGGGACATAACTGTAGGAAAGGGGTAGAAATTAGGTATGTGTATATCAGTTTTAACTGCATTGGTATTTTTTTTCTTTTCTTGTAACAATTAGATCCGGACTAATAATGGTGATGCTTAAGATTTTAATGATCCTAATAATAAGATCACTACTTTCATATTGTGGATGCTTCCTCTGTGTCCAGAAACAAGATTTTGAACATTATAAGGAAAGTCCAGGTTTTGATGTAGTCTTTTAGATCCTGACATTGTTCCTTGATAATGTTAAGTTAAAACTTTTATTTTATATTATTTTCATTTTATTCTCTTACAACCACAGGTCACTTACTAGAAGCTCATAGATGCTATGCAGAAGTAGTGTCTTCTCTCCACTGAGGAGCCTTATCATGTCTGCAACATACCTTCAGTTGACCTTGAGGTTACATTTTCTGTTTGCTGTGGCTTTCATAATGTCCATCTAGTGTATGTCATTAAATCGGACTGAAGGCAGGTAAACTGGATTGAGGCATGTAGCACATTCTTTATTACTATTCTTCATCACTTTTTTCATATTTCAATTTACTTGGTCAAGTATGGTGCGGTAACATTCTATTCAATCTGAGTAAGCATGTCTGCTACTTATTCTGTAAAGTAACTTTGGCATTTATATTGTGTCTAAAATGTTTTAGAAATCTCTGTCTGCAAGCAACATTGAAAATATCCTATCAAGGTCCTTTAATACTTTTACAAAAATTATCTGGGACTAGTATTTTTAATGTTTTTAATATCAGTTTATGATCCCACTCTCTCCTTTGTAGAAAAAGGTAAATTCCAATTCCATCCACATGATATTGAATAAACGTACCATTTTAACTATAAGAAGGAACTGTCTCTATACTTTTACCGTGCTGCGTATTTTTTCCTTATCTTTTCCTCTTTGTTTCTGCATATATGTGATAATTATATGCAGAAATATAATGTTCTTTGAGAATTCTATATTATGTCATTGAATAACCATCACTGCTCTTGTTTTATTTTTAGGTAGTCACACGAATACTTGTTCCAAAATCTTTCATTGCTCATTATTTGCATGTTTGCAACAACAGTAACCAAATTGAAATCCCAATTTCTTGTGCAGTATTTTTTTTATTAGAACCAGCAGTTTTATTCTCTTTTTTTTTCCTTTTATTAATCTATCCCTTTTGATATTCTTTCAGATGTATTTTTTAATTCCGAAGATAATGAGAAAAGAGTAAGCTCTTATTAAAACTTTTTGGAAAGGGTTAAAAGCAGAATTCCAGGCCTAGAATACTGCTGTTGTCTAGATAACCATCTACAGTTTGCAACAAATTGATGTGGTTTATATTACTGTGCAAATACTAAATAACTGAAATAATTGTTTTTAAAAATGTGTGTGAGTGTGTATAAGATTGTATTTCTCCTTTAGTACCAAATAAAGGACAATATCTAATCTTCAAACATGGAAATAATTCACAGGAAAGGAAATCATAAAAACCTCTACCAGTACAATCATTTCAAATAAAATCCAATTTAAGTGCTGGTTCCAACTTATTTCAGGTTGATGGCCATTAACTTTTGCTATAGCAGTAACCTTAGTTCTTGACAAAACTGGGGCATGAAATTCGTAAAAGGATCTGATCTGGGATCTTAACTAAGCCTGTGTGGGCTGACAGAACATGTCACCGCTGCTCTACAGTAATAAACAGAATTATAAACAGTCTTGGCTAGAAAGCTTGCTGACATCTGCAATAAAAGTGTTTTTAAAAAAATCTTGTTATATTGAATTTTTCATTCCAATCAACTACTTCAGTTTTATCTACAGTCTTTTCATCATGATTCTCAAAATGTATTCCATAGAGGTTACAGCATGAAGATCAAGGAATTAGAATCTCTCTAAATGGTTGCTTCGATTCTTCTGTCCACAGTCTTTTTAAAATCAATATCCTTCAAAAGTTAACTTAATCTTTTTTTTGGGAAAAAAATATCTCCTTTAATAATGAAAAGAAACATAATCTAGATACCTTAAAGAAATCACATTATTAAGCTTTATGTTCAGTTTCATTGATATATTTTGAAGCATTGTCAAGTAACTTCTATTTGAAAAATTGTTTAGCAGACAAAGCATTTGCTGGTGATGCTCAATGCTAGTGTAAGATTCTGTTTATTCTGCCAGAGACTGCAAGTGACTTATAAGTAAAGAAGATTAAAGAAACACTTAATGGCATCTTAGAGGAAAGTCTACTGGACCTAAAGCAACAATGAATGCTTAAAATATTTAGTACTCACAAATATTGTACTTACTGAGGAGGAAAAAAGTGACACTTCTTAGGGATATTATTTTGATTAATTGAAATGCTTCCTGTAATATACAAAATGTCTTAGAGACAAAATTTAAAGGACGCCATGTATGTGATAAATGAAAAATACAGAGCTCTCTGACCATACAACTCATTTTAAACTACATGGAACAAACAAGATATCATTTAATCTATCTTTCTTTCAAGGACCAGAAGTTGTAAAAACTTTAAGATGTTGTATATTTTGAGATTGTCATCTAGGAAATTTTCTCTTTTACCTTTTTTCTGGTAACCCAGCAACATCTCTATTTTTTTAATCAGCCCACTCTGTATATTTATTTCAGTGAAAACAAACAAAAAAAATATGCAGTGAAGTATTCTAAAGAAGTTACTTCACTCTCAGATAAGGTTTTACCTTCTCTGTTACACTTTTAAATATTTGAAGGAATGCTGCTCCCTGTTCAGTCTTTTAATAAGAAGAGTTCTCAGTAACTAAACTACCGTAGCATAATACCTAGATATTTCACTGTATTTTTTAACTGCCTATTGTACATATTTTATGCATGGATGTGTTGGGGAATAAATAGATGAAGAGTTTGTTAAATGCTACATGAACAGTAAGAGCCAACCTGAGACTGGAGTTCTGTTTTCTATCATAATTTAGCACCATAAACTAAGAGAGGACAAGTTATGATTTATAGACAGACACAAATCACCTAAGCATGCAGATTGCTGTTCTTCTTCCCGAGAGCCTCAGGAATGGGTTAATCATGATGGTTATGTCTGAAAAGCTTACAAAGCTTTTCTATATGTATATATAGCAATTCATCAAAATAATGCCATACATCACGAATGGAGGAATAAAGACCTTATTGGCTTAGGCATTGTGATAGATCATGAGCTGAGTATGAGTTACCAGTATAACTCTGTGAGGAAAAAGAGTCAATGTCATTTTTGGCATGCATAGACAAAACAGCAAAGATACAAGCATATAAATCTATTAACATAAATTGCAAAGCTCTTTAAGCTCTTTATTTTTCCCCCGTGTAAGCATCTCTGGAATGGTAAGTGCATTTCTGTGTATCACTATGTAAGAAGGATGGAAAGTAGATTCAATTAAAAGTCAAAAAATATTACTGGACTGTGAAAAAAAAGACTTTAGGAGTTCATTTTTTTCATCAAAAGAAGATAGATGTAGGATAAAATAATTCAGACAATAAATTTTCCTGATCAGTAAAGTATAGGGTAGGACAGCTAGATGTGTGAAAATGGGCTAAAAAAAAAAAAAGGCATTTGTTTCATTCATCAGAAGGTACTGTATTGAATTTTCAGACAGGCATCTTAAAATACTGAAACGCTTTAGAAGACCTTGTAAATGGGCTCCCTATCTTTGACAGGCATAGTCAGAGACTGAATACTTTAATGTATTTGAAATGAGAATTAATTCTAATTCTGAGAAGCTGAGTTATGCAGAAGATCAGACGATGATTTCAAAAATCTCATTCAGTCTTTCAGTATCTATTACTTTATACTTAAAATGGTTAGCTACTCAGGTGATGGCTTTGCACACAGTGAAAATATTTGGAGGGAATGTTTGGGAGGCAAGGATGGGTCTGAATTTTACTTCCACAATTACCCATGTTAGTAAGTTCTGTAGCCTTTGATATACTTCTGCATTACATAAGTAAGTAAAATTTTGTCTAAGAAACAAATCTTTTACATGATTGACATCTGTGACATCATGAAGCTCTAAAATTGTACAAAGTCCTTATAAGCATCAATGGTACTGAAATCAAAGCAGAACTAATCCTTTATGGAAAAGTTATTTTTATAGGCATAGATGACACTGTAACTGGACTTAAAGAAAAATAAATCAATTAAATAAAGACAGATGACTCAACTAAACTATGTTAAGAAGTCATTGTTTATACACAGAAATGTATTTAATGAGTCATGTGCTTCAACAATTAATTCAGTTTTACAGTGATCATTCCAAAAGTATTATTTCCAACTACCCAAAAGAAGAATAATTCATTTCCAGAATGTCTTATCATTCCTCTTCTTTTTTCCTTTAGAGATGGTTAATAGCTCCTTTATTTTGTAGTTCATAAAGTATCTGTATCACAGTGCAGAGATCTGTTCTTTAGTCACATTTTTTTTTTCTGAATTCTGTTGATAGATTTCTAGCACAGACTTATCGGCTGTAAATACTTTTAAAAATATTTGCAAAATAATTTACATTATTTAGCAGTAACTGCTTGCATAAGTGAATGAATGAAGCTCAGTGTTCTGCATTTGTTCTCTTGTCATAGACAAATATTGCAATCCTGGGATCTGTGGTTAAAAAAGTAAAACTGTATCTTCTATTCTAAAAGCAATTTTAAGAGCTCAGAATCGGTTACAAACCTGTCTGCTCAGCCTTAGGTTTGTGTGAGAATTTTGACAGCTTCAGAGATGGATGACTGAATAAAAGAAGCCACCTAGTTCGGGTGGGTACATTATGTGTGTGTACATGTGTGTAGGTATATATGGGTAGATGGATGGATGGATAGATACGTAAGCAGGCAAACAGACAGATAGGTGATTCTATTTCAGTATGTGCACAAGAACTTTCTTCCTAAATTTTTTTTGACTGCATTTACATTTGCACTGTGTGGACATATTATTCATAAAATTATGAGCTAACACTCCTCTAAAAATAGTAGCAATATCCAGAAGCTCCTTTACATGGAACAGGACAGTAAACTGCCCCAAGATTTCATTCCTGAAGTGGTTGAACACAAAGGCTTATACTTTTAAACAATTAACAGGGTTCCTATGCAGTTTTCACTTGGGTCAAAGAGAAACTCTCAAGCAATTTTTAAGCACAACTCAGGTTAACACCTAACGCATGAGACAGTGATTTCCACTGTCACTTCAGAGGTCATAATCTTATCAGACACTTTCAATTAATGTGTAAGAGTGCCACTCATGGGAGCATTAAAATCACAATAAAAGTTACAGCTCAAAATTAAGCAGCAAAATGAGCAAGACTTGCTAATAATCCCTGGAAAAGTAGAAAAAAAAATCTAAGACCAAATCAAAATCATTGTTCTGTCTTCTAAATCCTGAACTCTTAGCTTCTGCTTTTTCTTTTATCCTACTGGAATGCATGATAATGTGTATCCATCATGGCTAATTTCTCTGCAACCCAACTATTGTGGTGCAGAAGTGTGGAATAATAGCTTGAAAAGGGAGTGCTTAGAGAAAAAACTAGGGCCTAACAGAAGTTTTGGCATTACAGAGGCCTGCTTGGGGTGATACGCAGTTGTCACTTCCAGGATGGTTGGTACGCGCGGACCCAGCTCCTCCACGGTTCCCTAGGCAGCATAATCTGCCCTCCTCGCACCTGCAAAGGGGAGTAACGGAGGATGGAGCAGAGTGAAGACTCTGCGGCCAAACTCTGTTGCACTCCCTGTGCTGGGCTGCTCATAAGCCACGCAGTAGGTGCCCAATGGGAGATATACAATAACATTGTCACTCCTTTGGATGAACTTTGCTTGAACTTTGCTCATTATAAGCTCATTATAATGTTAAAACACACCTCTATCCCAAAAGTTACCCACCTCCGAGGTGCGTCCACGCTTCATTGGTCATGCGCTCAAGATTTTCGACTGACTGTACCTTTAAATGAGGGTGAGAAACTCTTTCGCCTACCAGTAACAAAAACGAGTATGACTATAGTCACTCAAGCTCTACCTAAATGTAAAAAAAAAAAAAAAAAAAAAGGTGAAGATTCCATCATAACTTCCAAGATCAGTCAATGGACTGATCCCCCTTTCCCCTCCTTGGGTTGGGACATTGCCTGAGGAGACCGCTTGAAACTGAGATCTCTCTCCTATCATCTGGGGTGACTGATCATCACACATTTGTACATCAGAGCTAGCTAAATACCCCACGCTGTAGTAGAGAATTTCCTGTACTGACATCCGAAAAGCTTTGTAAATGTTGCATTTGAATAAATCATGCTATGCGTGAAGGCCACTACTTGTTAGGAAGGCATTTGGACCTACAGTTGACAGATTGTTGGTGAATCCAATACTGCCAGAGTTGGGCCTACAGCTACCACAGTATTTAATATCTCCATCCCCCCATTCCCATCCCCCCTGCTTCAAACTGCAACAAGAAGGATGGCAAAATGCAAAGAGCTAAAAAAAGTTTGGAATTCCTGGAATTCCATTTGGTACATTAAGCATAAATCAAAATCAAGATCTTCTATTATAAAAACAGTGCTGAAGATGAAGGGCTTGTCAAAAAAATAAATAAAATAATAATAATAAAAAGATTTCTCTCAGATATAAGATATATATCTTATTCAAAACAACAACAACAAAAAAGATATGCAGCATGTTAAGTTACAGAAATTTCCAAGAGAGAGCTAGAACAGAGCAGAATAGAATGGGCCTCAAGTTGTTGCAAACAGCATATACGATAAAGCCATTACCCTGTGTAAATTTGACAGCGTTCTGATTATGTTGCAGTACCTTCTTATCTGGGTAATGATACTTTTCATCTAGATAACAGTGTTCACTTCAAGTCTGTGTATATTGTTTGTCATCTTATTATTTCACTAAGTGCATTTAACTTTACTGCCATTCTCTGCTCCTAATTGAAGTCATTTGATGTTTCACATTTAATTCGGATTTTCTGCCATTTATTCTGTTTACTTTTTATGTTGTTGTTCATACAAGTCAGTTTTTCCCAGCCAAGCAAAACTGTTTTCATTTATAATGATCTTTTTTTGCATCCTTTCAGCACCTTAGATCCTAGCATTATTTTGTCTGAAAGAAAGCTTAATAATTTTCAGCCCTTCCGGTGGTAAAGTTTATTTATCTCTGACTGTACAGCACATTTCTCATTACACAGTCCTGACCTTTCAGTCCATTTAAAATCTGCATATCCAATCTACCTAATCATGTTTTTGGCTATATTATTTCTTGACTTGATCACGGAGCTTGAGATGAAGCAAGTTTATTGAGAAAGTATCTTTCAAAATAAACTGTGAAGATAATTAGCTCAGCTAACCTTTGTTCCAATTATGTGCAAGTGCTAGAAGATGTCAGTAAAAACTATAAAAGCCAATATAAAATAAAAGCATGATCATTTGTTTTCCTGAAAAGTCAGGAAGACTCTGACTGAAAGACACAGTGTCGACCAGCACAGCATGCCAGCTTTCCTCAGTCTCTTTACTGTAGGTCTAAGATAGTTCATCAACCCCCTGGAAATATTAGGAACAAAACTGTTTCCTTTCATGGAAGGTGTGTCAGACACTGCTTGGTGTCATTGCTGTGCCTTTAAATGTATTTGATCTCTGTCTCACATCTTATATTGCCTTCCAACAAAGACTTTGAGCAAATCATTCCAGCACTGTAGCATAAATTAAAAATCAAGGTGTATCAGAGCATCTTCAGTTATTTTAGTGTCCTTTCTACGTTTTTACTTAACATGCCACCATTTTATATAGGAAACTGCAAGCTTGAATAGTAAAAATAAATTATTCTGCAGAAATGCAAAAGGAGAATCTGCATCATTTTGTTCTGTGTGTAACAGAGGTGAATCTTTTTTGTTAGGATAGTATAGTCACCTAAAACATATTACAACTAAGATAATATATTGACAAGAAGAAATAGAAAAGAAGAATATCAGCCTTCACTGAGATTAACACATCAGTATAAATCCAGCTGCCACACTGTCAGAAGAATACTGTTTGCTGAGAAGGCACAGGCAGCTTAGCCTCTCTATTGTACAACCAAGTTATTAATATCTGGTGGAAATCTCCCTTGTGTAGTTATGTTTAGACACTTGGCTATTTTTAAAAATTATATTAATGAAGATGGCTGCAGTTTGATTATTCACTTCACTGATTCTTTACATAAATTAGACTTTCTTAATGGTACTGTGTTTAACTCTTTTTTGTTGTTGTTAGAGGTGCTATGTTTTAACACATTCTGCTGTTATTTTCACTCATATACCTGAAATTATGCTCCTGTATGCTTGAAATTCTAAGGAGATTATAAAGCAAGAATACCACTTTACTACTGTGTAGAATATGTGTGGCAATATTAACAGACTATTGATACCTAGAGTGAAAACAGTACGAGCTTGGGCTGATTGTTTTGCTGGCAATGTATCACCACACTTTGAGGAATAAAAGATCAGATACATAATCTCAGAAGAGATTACGATTAATGCCTGGTATAGATTAGTCTTAGAAATGTAAAAAGTGACACTTGAACTAGTAATTCTGAATATATAATGTATTTAATGAACTATATCTGCTTTGGTGATGATGTAATATTTTATATAATGAATTGCTTAAGCACAAGCTAAATTCATGTGCATCACACCTAATAGCTTTATTCAGCAGTGTAAAATGTAAAACACATAAGTGTTTTGCTTGATCAGAACTAGACCGAAGGCCACAGGAAGACTATATATCATTAAGTATAATTTTATTACTCAAACATATTTTGATATTTTATCATTTTCTAATTAATCGTAACAAGCACAAAAAAGGTCACTTGTTTTTTATATGCGGCTTCTGAGTTGTACTAATTACCTGTAATGACATAAATCACAAGGTACTGTTTTTATTCCTAGTTGTATATGAACAAATATTTTAAATAGCAGTAAAGACTAAAAGGCCAGACTATTCCAGAGATACTGCAGAGGTACTACACCTCTCTGGAGATGTTCAGAAAGCATATATACATTATTTTTCTTTTTCAAGGTAAATATTATTCTCCTCCAAATCACCAATAGAAACAAGCAAACAAAGAACCTAAAGAAATTTGTTATTCTTAGGGGCAAGTATCTTTTGGAGACTATGGCTAGATTTGTTGAGAGTTTCAACTTCAGCTCATATGCCCTCATTTGAACAGACCTAGTGATTTTTGTGTGTGTGTGCGTGCAAAATATATTTATTTTGAATGAGTCCAGTTATTTCAATATAATTTATATCATTTTGAAAGATCATTATTAATCTGTTGGCACTCAAACTTCAGATCTTTGCTGTTTAAATTTACTGTTAACTTTTTTTAAAAAAATTGCTGTTTAAAATGCTGGTTTAAAATGCTAGTTTAAATTTCAGACAGTGTTTGAAAAGAGTATTTCTTTTGACCACATAGTATAATTTCATGCTTTAAGTAGAATAAAACAGAATATTCCTTCCTTGCTGTGCCTTCAAGTGAGCTCTTGAGCCAATCTTTAGCAATTAAAGAGCTGGTACTCTTGTTTAGGAGTTCTTTGTGTCCTTGTTCCTTAGAGAAATTGTTACACTAAAATCTTAAGTACCAGAAAGGAGTATATCATATATACACACAGAGTTAAGGATTTTCTATTAGTCTAATTAATATCTTAACAATCTAATCAAAATTCAGCATTTATTATGATCCTAGATACAATAATACTAAGACTTGCAATCTACAATAATACAGAAAAGACTCAAATGGTGTAATTTGTTGTACACACACCAAAAGCAAACAAAACTCCTATTAATATTTACTATCTTTAATCTGGCGTAATATTTATCCTTCCAGTGTCCTTCTTTGTCCTAAGGTCAATGTTTTCAGTCTTTTTTTAATCAGCAAGGGAGAACTGTGTGGCTCCAAAGAGTTTTTACAAGTTGTCGGCATCCTGGCGCCTTCACTGGGAGGAGTTCCATGCCCATGGTAGGAGTCTCCTCTTCCTGCTCACTCCTGGGCTCTACTAAAAGTTATTTTTGTATAATTTCTTATCACAGTCTGCTTATATAATCTTATATATGTATAAAATATATTCCTTTTTTTGTTGTTTTCCTTTAGTAAACACTCACTGGCCACCACAATTGCTGTTTAAAGACTGGAACCTACCATATCACCTTGCCATAACCACTTTTGGTATATAGGCACTAAAGCTAAGCTAGAGCAAACAGAGGCAGCAGTCACCCGAGTACCAGGCAATTATATTCAAAACAATCTGAAATCAGTTCAGGCTGTTGCAAGCCTAGACATCTTGCACTGGGTTCATACCAAAGTCTGTTGTGTTTTATTAATAACAACAAAAATCACATTCATCAGTCCACAACACTGACCAGAGGAAAATGTAAGTTGCAGGACTGAACAGGACATCTGATACATTTTTGTCATGTTTTCAAAGCACTGCACTACAAATCACTAGGAGCTGTCTTCTTTGTATTTGCTCATTAAATCTCAAAATGAGTCCATCTGTTTCAAACACCTAGACATGGGGTGAGCTGGCAGCAAGCTTTCTTCTACATTAGCCATTTTGTGCTGTAAATAGAGGTGAAGATAGTCTTGGTTTGTTCACTTTACACTCATCTTGCAGCTTCTCAAATGAAAAGGGAAACTCAATTTCCAGTAAAGTAATTCCAGGATAGTTAAGCGAGTTGAACAGAGATCTCATTCCTCTGTGCTTCTGCAGGTAGCATGGTTTTGCATATGACTTTCAGTTTTGACACTATGCAGTAAGGCTTTTGAGCATAAAGCATATCTCCAGAAAACAATTTCCATAATTTTAAAGTGAATCCTAAGTTCATGTGATTTCTATAAGCATTTTCCATTAAATTTCTTAGATATGTTTTTCTTATTTACTTATTTTCTTAATTATTCTCAAGAGAAGAATATCCTCAGCTTCCTTGGAAGACATCTCACTGCAAGCAAATACCTTCATCTTAAGGAACTTAAAACATTATGCAAAGTCATGATATTATGGATGCCCAAAATGGTAATCTTGGACGGGAGTTTTTGGCTTAATTTTTGCAAGAATGCTAGAGCTTTTGGGATAAGCAGTCTTTAGATTATCAATATTGCTACATGAACATTTTTAGAATAAATTGGGGTCTATATTAACGCTTGCATTATTCTTTTTATTTTTATTTTTATTTTTGAGAAAACTGTCTAGATACTATGCCAGTTATAAATCTAGAATAATATAATACAAAACGAAGTGCAGAGAGTATGTGTGTCATCTTAAATATGAAAAGAAACAATGACATTTGAACAAAGACATCTTTATTACTTTCTTATGTTCATGAGTACACATGTCAATTCTTTTATGAAGATTCATTTTTAAGAGGAATGAAGACCTTTGTTCCATTTTATCTGATACACATTTTTTTCTGTCGCATTTTGCATAATGATAGTGCAGATGTGCCACCATGAAATTTAATATGTTTATCAGTACTGCCATACACCATCTTGAGATTTGCTATGTTTAATTTAATTGACATTATGGCTAAAATGCAGGTGTTTAATATGAAGAAAACTCGCTGATTTAAGAATATTTGAAATATCCTCTGTTCATGTTTATGCATCTCTGGACATAATGCTGAAAATGCAGTACATTTTATTTCTATGCATCTTCAGAACAAGTATCTTTATCTCCTGTTCCTGGGGCGCAAGCAAGAATATTGGCAGCTTTATACACTCTGCTGACTTCATATTAATCACAGCAGCCTTCTGCCTTAAGATGGCCATTTTGTTTGCTTGTTTGTTTGTTTCCTTGTTTGTTTTTTAAACAACAAATATATGTGTATGAACTGTAGTTTCATGAGAACACAAAATTAGAATCTGTCAAGGCTTTGCCTATGTAAAAATTAAAGACCCGGTGCGTGGTTTCCTCAGCAGCAAGAAGTTTCCATGATATCTATATTAACTGTTCACCTTGCAGTTTTGAACTATCTGTTATTTTGCTATGCTCTGAGCAAACAAGTTGAAAGTACACTTTCTACATCCTCCCCATATTCAGTGATATGATTCTAGAGTAGTCCTCTGAGATGGAGATCATCTGAGTTCATATTCACCTGAAGCTGAATACAAATCTCCTGTATCTCAGAACTGAGTGATGTACTTACTTATCTGGTTTAGTTCACCCCCACTTCCCTCCAAGATGAAATCAGTCCTACTGAGTCTGTTCCATTCTCTATAGAAGTTACAATGAGTTACAATTTGAAGTAAAGACTAATTTTCATTGTCCCATACAGGAATGCACCAACCTGAGATAGTTATCATTACTCATTAAAAACAATACAAAACAACAAAAAGTGATAATTAGGTACTTTGTACAGAGAATTCCAGTGGCTGGTATAGGTTTAAAACTTTGAGAGTTTCCGTACTCATTTCCCCTTGTCTTCACACTTCCTGCTTGGCTCTATAATGTTTACATTCCTATTTGTATTTAACAGCTTATGGGAGAGAGTCTTTCGTCAGAAGATGACAGATTTGTACATTCCAGTTGAGGTCAGTTCTGGTCCTTGGTCTCCATTCTACTTTATTCAGTGTGAACCACCTCCGTCTCTGGCTGCATGAAAGCAGCTGTGGTAGCTGGGTTTTGTCAGTATGCATGGAGTACATGTGTGTCAGATGTTTTCAGAATAATCAGATCAGTTTGGGCCTGCTGGGGCACTGTGGGTGTAGGTTGTGAAAACCCAAACAGCCTAAGGTTCGTGACAAGGCTAAAAAGCTTAGCTCTGTCAACTTTGTGATATTACTGGTCCTCCCAACTGCAAAATCTAGACTACAAAGTTTAATAAAGTTGTCTATGGATTCACGGTCACCTAAACTAATTAAGCAAACATTTCCTTCAATCACAATCTTGGATTTAGTTATTTAAGTTTTTATTAAGTTGCACTTTATGTATTAAAGTTTTTTTTTTAGTTGTTGTTGTTATTGCCACCCATTAAGAGAGTCACTAGCTTTTTCCTCCTCCTTAATATGAAAATCATTTGGGGACATAAGATTCATGCTTTATATTCATTGATAACAAAAAGCTACCAATCAAATATTTAATGGAATAGAAACTCATGCAATTATATTTTATATTCAGTGACTCTAAAGTGGAAGACAAAGAATACAAATTAAAAAAAAAATAAAAAAAAGAGAGAGAAAAGTGAGAATGTCCACATCATTTTCTCTGCAACAATGTTCCTGTAACAAATCCAGCAATATTTATTTATTTATTTATTTATTAATATAAAATTAACAAAGAGCTCTTAATTTCAGGAAATGTTAAGTTACTTCTTTGTGTGATTGTCATAATAATGTCTATATTTTCATCTATTAGTATAGATAGTTTTGACTATTGACACTTTTAATATATGAATGGTAGTATAACTAAATAAGATTATTAGCACTACTAGAAATTTTGTGGTGATTTGTAGACTAATGATATTTATGATGTTCAATTTTTAATAATTCTCTAGAGAGAGTAAGAATAAATATTTGATAAGATATTTCATTATTCATTATTTTAAAGTCAGTTTCATACATTAAAGTGTCTCCTTCTTTACCAGGTGTGCTCTTCCCCCATATCTTCCCATAACACACACACATATTAAACCCTTCCCATGTAAATGCAATTTTCATCCATTTAGTTAGCTGCCCTGCAGACTTCAGTGCTTTCCAACTGCTTTACCTGAATTGATGAAAGTTTCAGTTCCTAAGGTTATCAAGAAAGTAATGAAGCAGGCATTTGTAATGCCAACATAAGGTGTAGCTAAGTTAAATTAGGTTGCAAGGTTTTTGAGCATGTACAAAAATACATACAGGAATGTCTCAATTCCCCACAGATAGATATCTGATGCTATTACAGACATAAGAGGTATATGAAACATAGATAAGGGAATTGCCAAAATAATGTAGGACTTTATTAAAGACCTGTGCCTATCTGGACCACCAACTAGTTCATCAAGGACACTCAAGGTTTTATTAAATAACATTAGATATTTTACTAGGAACCTGGTCAATCCCTTGGTGGTATTTTACCACAGAAGTTCTCTCACAGTTGCATTGAAATGTGCAGGTAAAACATTTGACTCACATGGAAATGACTTAACCACAGAGTGAATGTCCTTTTTAGCTAGTGAAAGGTAAGTGATTTGCACAGACATAGGCTGCTTGCGTGTTTATGCCTAGAATACCCAGCTTGGCTTTCATCCAGTGTTACAAAAGGTTCTTGTAAAAGCTATGCTATGCTTGCCTAACCTATGCAGGCACCCTGCATATGTCGAATATTAGCAGATATCCATATTATGATATTTTACCCATGAGAAAAATAAAATATGTAATTAAAATAATTTTGCTATAGTCAGTAGTCATTATGGACTTATTATGGATTTTAAATATGTGGCTTGCATTAGGTGATAGAGAGAGAGGGGTCCACAGCCCTTGGGAAGGAGAATGTGAGGTCCCTGGCCTGACAGCAATGCAGGCTGATGGCTGCACCTCTGCATGTTGTGCAGCGCTTTCCCTCATGGGTGTCATCTCAGGAAAGCCTAAGGTGCATGGAGGGCACTGTGGTTCTTTCCCTTTGCATCTCTACAATGGTGACTCCAGTAATGTCCTCTTGATTTGGCCTAATCATCAAAGAATGTCATTTGTGCTTTTCTCTCTCCTAACATGCTGGGTTTTTGTGTACTGAAATGTTGTTCTTATGTACAACACTAAAACAACATAACTCAAGGGGCTCATTGCTGGGCTCTGAATACTTCAGTGAACTGTGCCAACAGCATTACAGGGAAACCTTAGAGAACTGTCAGAACTCAAGTTAATCTGCATGTAAGGTTTTACTAGTGCCTTTTTAACTATAATCTATTTGCATATGATCTTTCCTTTGTTGGCTGAACAACTTGAGTAAAATGTGTGTAATTCATAGAATGAATTCATAGATTGAATTTATATAGAGACTCTCTTTATATAGACTCAGATCAGAAAAAAAAAAAGTGATTGCAACTCAAGGAAGCTTTGTATGTAGACAACAATTTTAGGTGATCTATGTTTGTAGAAACAATGAAACAAATCATTCTTTGTGCACAGATCCCTGATAGAAACAGTAATAAGTCATTTACGAAATAACTTTGGGGGAAAAGGTGTTCAGTTTTTTGAAATTCAGCCTTCTTACTGTGTCTTTGGCTCTTTGGCTATTCGTTTTATGTTATTCTCAGTTAGAACTATCGGTTTTGATGACAGATATTTTCAGATGCATTTGACAGTATCACTGATACTAAATGTTTTCCTACTCAAAAATAAATATCTTTCATTTACGCATTCTTTAGAAGGAATGTTATATATATATATAATATATATATATATACACACACTATATATAATATATATTATATATTATAGAATATATATATATATTATATTATATATATATATATATTATATATTCTATAAAGATTGCAAATTTCAGCACCACTTCAATGCATGATATTGTTTTTAATCACTTATGAATTTCATGGAACTTTTCCACAGGGAATTTGTCTGGATTCACTTATGATCAAATTTAATTCAGCTCGAGAATAAACAGTTTCTGCAACTTGCTATGGAACTGTGCCTATGAAATATAGGGCCTAAATGGGGTTTTTAATAATCCAATATATCAAATAAAATGGAACAGACCTTGCTGATTACAAAGGGTTTGTCTGGTCCTCCAAACCACAATTATCATAAGGTTTTAAAAAATTAGATTCAAAGTTCTGTAAAAAATCTTCAGCAAAAACAGTGTTTGTCTGTGAAGCATCTCTCCTAGACAGTGGGAGTAAGTCTTCAGTGAAACCTCAGTTTGATTAGACAGCTTATTTTGCTTAAAGTCATTAAAATTACTTCAGGGGAAGAAAAAATTTTAATAGCATTATATTTTTTTTTCTGAAAAAAAAAAAAACAGGAAAAAAGAAAAGAAAGGAGTGAGAGTGAAAAAGAAAGAAACACACTCCATAGCTGATTTATGGTGAAAATCAGAGTAAAACACGGGGGAAGCTATTTAGATGAACTGCTTTCAGTGATTTTTGTGTGTGCAGTAGAAGCCATTCTTATATATGCCTTTAATAATGCTGTGTTTGCAGTTCAGTAAACATACGACTTAAGCAAAAATAACTGTGTCAGCAGTTGATTGTAGATCAATATTTCTACAGTACTGCTGAGTGCTGAATTAAGTAAGTTTTATATTTTGGAGATAAATAATGCTGAGGATTGAAGGTAACTGAATTTATCTAGAAGAAAACTCAATCTTGAATATAGCTAAAATCAGTGCAGTCTGTGTCATCTAATAATTGTGCTTTTCCCCTTTTATAGCTAAACAATAATATAAATTAAAGTTTTACAGCATACAGAATTTCTGTGTTGCCATTTTCTGCATATCCCTTCTCACTGAAGAACATGCAATACTAATATTATATATCCTAAAAATATTCTTATTTTAAATTAAAAGCCAGTCACTTTAGCAGATGGCACATAACAAGCAATAGAATTTTCTGTCAATTTATATAAAGCCTTTCTTCTAAACAGCAACCAAAAATCCTTTGTCACAAAAACAAAATAAATATTCAAAGTATTTCTGGTACTATGTGTAAAAAATAAGGGTGGCTGTGCAATATAGGAGACACATGAAAAATCAATGTGTGCATACCCTTAGTTCCATTTTTGAAACTATATAATACATTTCTTCATTGTATATTTCATGTATTTGTGGTATTTATTGAATATTATAGTAACCAAGTCAAATATCTGTCTGGTGCAGATTTGGCAGAGATTAAGGTTTTCATGTGTTTTTATGCCTACTTGCACACTCAATATATTCATTACTAGGATGCTACTCTCAAAACAGGATCACAAAGTCATTAGCAAAAGTAAATGACCCCTCCAGCATTCAAGTGGAAGGCAAAGTGACCCACCTACTCCTGACTAGTCCTGGAATACCTTCACAAAAAATAATTTTTGAAATGCAGAATCATCTCTTAAAAAATGTTTGAGAGTCCCAATAATACACTGAATATCTTCCTGAGAAATAATTCTAAACATTGCTCAGGGGACTTTATCAAGTTAGAGTGAAGTACCTTCACAGCAAGCCTGCTGCTTCTGACGCAGTGCATGCTCTACATGAAAATGCTGTCCTAGATGTAAAAACAGCCTGACTCTATTTTTAGCGACTGTCTTTTTTATTCACTGATACTTCAGTGATGCAGTATGGGAGTCAAACTACTTCAGTGTATTGTGGATGATGGCCCTGTGGTCTCCATAGGGTAACTGGGGACATGAGGCAAATAATCCATGGCCAAAAACACAAAGATATTTTTCTTAACCAAATCTTCCCTACTGATAAGAGATTTTATATGCTGCTAGTGCCTGTGCAAATGGCTCTATAGGTGCCTATAGGTGCAGATGGAAAAACAGTTATCAGAAAGTTATCAGAAAACAGCAGGCAGAAGTGTGGCAAAATACCATATGGAAATCTCCATGAGCTGGTGAGCTGTGAAGATGGGCAGTCCTGTTGAGTCCACAAGAATCAGTAAACTCAGAATATAAGCAAAATGACAAAATGAAGATAAAAAATAATGAAAATGGAAATAATAAAATGGGTATAGGAAATAAGAATGATTTGTGTTGTCCCAGTAGTAAGAAGAATATTTTATTTTCTCATGCTAGCCTATCCATAGACCATTGTCACAAGCTGGGTGAACACTGCACATTTTCCTGTAAGATTGAAATTCACAGGGACAATGAAATATGGAACTGAAACAACTATTTTTTATGCTTGGCATATGACTTCCCTGAAAGTTCTACTTCTTCATTAATAGACAACTATGAAATCCCAGGTGAATGTGTAAACTAAATATGCTTTGTATGTTAGATCCCACTTATTCTGGATATTTATTACCTAAAAAAAAACAATTTAAAATAGAATAAAATGTAGGGATTAAAATATATTGTCCTATACCTTTGTCTTTTAGAAAGCACACAAACTTCGCATGGTTTTCCTTTTGAAGTTGGAATGGATAAGGAAATGAGTTTTGCCTCCTAGTACTTGTCACTGTGATGTCAAAATCATAGAATGAAGGAATGTAATTATTTGTATTATTATTTTAAAAGTAGCAATTTCATAGAATAACTGAAGAAACACCTGGTAAGGGTTCATGATTTCATCTATCACAGAAATAACTACACTCTCGCAAAGCAGAAACTGTAGATATTTACCCAGAGAAAATGTGTGTAAATCAGATAAAAGCTCATAAACCATATTTTGAATTTTACTCTGTTTTAGAACAGATATAAATTGACAGTCCTTAGCTACTCATTTAGCAGTTTAACAACAAACTTGGGATAAACAGTATCCTAGAGAAAGGCCAGAATCTTACCTCATTGATCGCTGTGTCAACAGAATAGTACCTTAAGATCAGCTTTAAAACTGGGATTTATTCTTTGCTGTCTAAGAGTAAAGGCAAAAAGTTAGCATGCAAATTGTGTATCTTTGTAAGGAATTTATTATCTTCAGGCAGATGCATAACTATAGCTAATGATCTTTAAATCAGCATGTTTAAATAGTCAAGAACACTAACAGACCTAGTGTCTGGAATTATTTATGTCATTAATGTTAGTTTTAAAAAAATAATCTTGAAAAACCACAGGGATTTAGAAAGATTTATGAACTTACAGTTATTATATGTTTAAAGGGCAACAAGAAAAATTGTTTCAGAGAAAGTGAGTCTAACAAAACAATTTTCATTTACATTATTGTGAGTAAAGCAAATTTAAAAAATATTTGCTGATATTCCATGCATTTCTCCACAGCATTCAATATAGTTTCTTCTCATGGTCTTAAAAGCAAAGAATATTCTAGCAAATCACAAATTACATTAGTTAACACAGAGACATAGGGAATAGGTTTTCACTGGAATCATCTTCTTAGTTCTTGATTCAGTGTCATTCAAAGTTTTATTGAAGATTGAAATGATAGTATATAATGATGCTTTTCACACTTCAGAAAGGAAGTAGAAATGCTAAAGAATAGCCCAATAAGAGTCATATAATTAAGTCATGGTATTGCATGAAAGCTTTCTGGTATGAAGTCATGTTGACTGAGCTTCAGAAGCCTGTTAAAATCAACAGGAGAGGGAACATCATTGTCTTAAGTGAAATTCAGAAAAGCTTCCCTGGAAAAATTTCTATGAATTGCTGACAATGTCATAGCAAGTTCCAACAGCTGTAGTTGGAACACTGAAATTCAAATTAGAAATAAGACGCATTTTCGTAGCTGGAACTGTGAGGGAATTAAACACTGAAGTGCTTTCCAGCTGAGATTATGGGATCATCATGACCTGAAGACTAAAATAAATCCTTATATCTTCCTAAAGTGCATCCTGTAAATTATCTTCTGGGAAGCTTTAAAGTCTGTTTACAGAGAAAATGCTTGAACTGAATGATTATGTGCTTTCAACTCATCTTAAGATGTACAGCGCTATTAATGTTCATTTCACGTCTTTGGAGGTTACTGGAAAAAAAAATATATGTTTTTTTCTTCCAAATTGCCTTTTAATGTGACCTTCCATTACAGAGGAAAGTACAGTTTCTTTTCCATATGTCAAGGTCTTATAAGCTTACTTCAGAGGCAGAAATTGCATTAAGAACCTAAGAAACGTTTCTTAGTGTCTTAGGAGCATACAGAAAAATATTGTTTCTGCACATTTTGTAAAAGTTCTTGCAAGTCATGCCATAACATTTCTTTACATACCTGGTCATTCACGTCAATTAGTACTTCTCAGAGAATGCTATTTTTATGATAAACCTTCAGATGGATGCCTGCCAGACATTTTCAGGTTTTTCTTTTGGATTTACAAAGATTACCTGTGTCAACATTACTGCTACAAAACTCAATTCCATCTCTGAAAATGTGATATTTTCACAGCTGTACTGATACTGCACTCAAAAACTGATTCAGGAATTTCTTATAGAGAGTTTCTTTTCTCAGTCTTCTGAAACCACTATATATTATCCAAATAATGCCAGGAATGCTCTGATATAGTTAGTTTGTTGATTGCCATTTGGCTTCCTTTGGAAGAAGTTTGAGATGATAGGCAAGAAGATATTGATGGCAGGTTACAAGAAATAGCTTTTTCAAGCAGCTGAGAGATAGTGTTTAGATAATGCATTTGGTAGCTTCCTTGTCCTACAGTCAGGATACTTTCACATCAAGTGACTCCAAATACTCAGTCTCTTATTAAAATACATTAGAATCAACAATAAATCATTGTTCTTTTTACTCATTTCAGTGGCTGATTTGCAATCAACAAAACAAGATGTTTAAATTTTAACAGAAATGGTACTTTTATGCTCGAAAGAGAACATAGGAAACTTTTCATTTTTGATCTGGGAAAAGTAATATAACTTTTAAAAATACATAAAGTAATATAACTTTTAAAAATATATATTAAAATTTATAGAATCATAGAATCATTAAGTTTGGAAGAAACCTTTAGAGATCATCTAGTCCAACACATCTGCACATGCAGGGTCACCTAGAGCATGTGGCGCAGGATTGCCAAAAAGCAAGTGTGTTTTGAAGATCTCCAGAGAACAAGATTCCAGAAATCCTCTTGGCAACCTGTTCCAGTGCTCTGTCACCCTCACTGTCAAGAATTCTTTCCTTGAGTTCCTGTGGAAGTTTAGATGCTTCAGTTTCCAGCCATTTCCTCTAGTCCTATCATGGGCCACCAGTGAAAAGAGGCTGGCCCCATCCTTCTCATTCCCTCCCTTGAGGTATTTATGGACAGTGATCAGGTCTCCTCTCAGCCTTCTCTTCTCCAGGCTGAACAGGCCCAGCTCTCTCAGCCTCTCCTCATAAAGCAGAAGTTCCAGGCCCCTGATCATCCTCCCAGCCCTGTGCTGGACTCTTTCCAGCAGCTCCACATCCCTCTTATACTGTGGAGCCCAGAACTGGACACAATACTCCAGATGTGGCCTCACCAGGGCTGAGTAGAGGGGCAGGATCACCTCCCTCCACCTGCTGGAGGCGCTCTTCTTAATGTACTCCAGGATCCCATTGGCCTTCTTGGCCACAAGGGCACACTACTGCCTCATGGTCAACTTGTCATCCAAAGTTATTTACATTTCATCTGTCTCTTAAAACACTAAATACTATTTCTAAAAATTCTTTTAAAAATAGCATCTTTGAAAATATTGACACTTTTAAAACAACATTGAAACAATATTTAAAAATTGAATCTTTTAAATATGTTTTTAATATTCTATAACCATAGCATTTTAGTTCTAAACATTTGACCATTTTTCATATTTCTGCACATCTATTTTTCAAGCTATAGCAGCCAGACCTTTTCCTTCTTTGCCTTCTCCTTTGTCACTTATCACACTATATTTTTGAACATAGTGGAACTATGCCAGTGGAACTTCACTAAGCAACAGTGATTTAGGAACGGTAGACTTGTTAGATCAATAATGATTTAAGTTAATTGTAGATTTAAGAATACAGCTTCTCTTGCTGCAGTATGTTTCAGGCTTAACTAGTTTTAAGCTAGTTCTACTAGTTTAAAATCCCATTCTGTAACAAGTAGCTGTCTCCTGAGAAAATAAAGCATGAATTTCTTTTTAGATTAGATTTATATTTCTGCAGGGCAAGGAGGAGGCAAAAGGCAGGAAAATTTCTTGAAATACTTATCCATTCCAGACTTATTCTATGCTGAATTAATTTCAGTTGCATGATTCAGCAGAAAGCAGAGGGAAAAGACAATGAGGATATTAATTAAATTTTATACATCTAATTTTTAGATCCTTATACAGACTAGGGAGATGGGAAGAGAGGGAGAGAGAGAGAGAACAGAGGGAAGGAAGAGAAAGATCCATTCTTAAGTTCATAGCTTCCTAAGAAGCTGCGAATCTGATTAGATTCTGTGAATCTAGATACTATGAAAGATCCTTTGGAGAACCTTACCTCTCCCCCTATTTCCATATAATGAGTTTGCACCTATCATCCAGCTTCTTAAATTAATGCTAGTAACTTGATGGTGAAAATATTTCTGAATATTTCAGCTTTTCAGAAAAAAATAATTAATTATTGCCTGTGAGCAAAACTGATATCCTCCCTGTATGAGTACCACCTGCTCACAACCTTATTCTTCATGTGCTTGGAAATGGCGTACGGGATGACCTGCTCTCTGACCCTTACAGATGTGGAGGTGAAGTTGATTGGTTTGTAGTTCTTTTTGTCCTCCTTAACTGAAGGCTCTTCTCCTTTCTCCTTTCTCCTTTCTCCCTTCTCCTCCTTCTCCTTCTCTTTTTTCTTTTTTTTTTCTCTTTGGAGGTACAGAGCAAGAATCTATTTAAAATATATATATGTATACAGTTATAGAAGTTATGTAGTGTCTCTAGATGTCTCTAACATCTCTGTGCAGTTATCAATTAAACCAATGAAGCAGATCATCTTCCATTGCAGCTGTTGGTAAACACTGTGAAAAATGATCATAAATAATAGAGAATTTTTCAAAGTATTTTAATATTTAATTTTCATGTGTTTTATTTCTTGGAGCTTTTTGAAACCCTCCAACATATTTTTTTTCAAATTTACAGCAAATTACTACTTCACTTGAAAACAGTATGCTCAAATACTAGGATAGACTTCTGGAGGAATGAAAGGAAATTAAGTAAAGCCAAGCTCCAAGCGCTTGAGCTAGCTCCTGTGATTTATTTATTTTCTTGCTAAATTGCCATTATAGACCTTATCCTGCTAACAGGCATCTGCTCTGGCAAAGTTTCTATAACTGGGTAACATAACAGAGACTAACTCATTAGTACAAATCAAGGGAAAATGCATCACAGTCATAAGAATGAATTGATCATTAAAATTCACTTCATAGGAGAGCTAGATCTCAAGGAATTTTCCAATTATTTATTAGTAAAAAAGAATAAACTGAAGAAACCATGAGCTGTTGAAATATTAACTGCCTTTGGACAAATAAGCTCATCTGTTTCTATATTGTTGTCAGTTTTCTTGGGAGTGACAATATATTTCAGATGCCTATTTTTTACTTCATAGTGAAGCACAATCATTTTAATTGTGTAACTACATAACACTTTCTAATTCATTTAAGGTTCTTTTAGCACAGTGATCTTATTCTACTGAGTATAAATATTTCAAATGAAGTAATTTAGAAATCTCTGAGAATTAAATATAGATTAAAATTTGAAAATCATTTCATTTTTAGTAGTAAATGAATTTGAAGAGATTACTGATAGATGAAAAGGTGTTCATAAAGATTATTTGCCTCGGACTTCAGCTGCTTGCAAGGCTAACTAACATTTTTAGTTGATTAACTTTTATTTTGCTAGGAAATATTTTGATTTTAATTTACCTTCTGTAATCTCTTTTTGTTCTTACCTTTTTATCTCTCTATCCACTTAATGGACCTCAGATCTCAAAATCTGGTATGTATTTTTCTGTAAATTCTCTTCTTTTGGGGGAGGTGTTTTTTGCTATGTCAAAAGCTAGACATATATGTCTATGATTGAGTAAATGATATATTGATATATCAATATATTGATATATTGAATTATTGTATATCTAATTTAGAATGGGGACTGTTTAATTATTTTACTATAACATTGATATGTATATCCACATACACATACTATATTTAGTATTATATTTATATATAGTATTAGCTGTTACTAATTTTGAACTTCAGTTTCACAAAATACAATATAAATTTCTTTTGAACTAGAAAAATTATATGTTCAAATATGTGTGATCTTCAAAGATTTAGGAAGATGTGTGTTCAAATTTCTATTCTGTAAAAGCATTCTGTTGAAATCTCTGGCAAATTCTTCGTATAGAGAGTCAGAATGCATAGATGCTATATTTGATACTAATTATGTATCTAATCATTTGTGAGTCAGATATCTCAAGAAAAAGCATGTGTTAGTAAAGAACAGCCTAGAGCTCAAGAAGCCTGACCGCTTCAGAGAAACACAAGCACCTGCCTTGGGGCTTTCTTTTCAACTACATTACGATGGTAGGCACTTCACACCAGGTTTTGAAAACTGAAGCAGGATTTCCCTTCTTTTAAAATGCCAAGAAGATTGATTATGGAATTTACTCATTATACATATATGTATATATGTGAGAGTATGTGTGCATGCTTGTGTATTTAAATGCATATATATATTCCATGGGTCTTAGCTGATGACTAGATTCACCTTTCACTAGAAACTAATGCAAAAGTGCAGAAACTAAATTAAAAATGAAAACCAAATTATAATACTCTCTATAAGAAAGTTTGAAGATTGACACTACCTCTTTTGCTTTACAAGGCCGAATATCAGCACTGATTAGAATTTATGGCAAGAGCAGAAGAAAATTGGTAATCATCCTCTTTAGATGAGATAATTGCAGGATATGAGTTGAGACATTTTTTGATAAAGTAGCACTCTTGAAGTCTTGAAGTATTAACGTAAATCATCACCAGTTATTAGTATTCTGGCATTTTTAATGTTTCACATTGCCTATTGTTCCACATAGCCCCATCAAAAAGATCTCTGTGGCTTATTTTCATTACTTAGTTGTTAGTGTGTATCCTTTTTTAAATTATGGCTCTTGAAAAAAATGCTTCATATTTGAAATGCTTCTGAAATATGAAAATGTTTCACTAATTATTCCAGAATTATCCCCCTCTGGTAAATTTTATGAGTACTTAAATTCATGGTCATCAGAAGAATTAGGCAAATATTTTAAATCCGCACAATGTAGCAATTGGCCCAAAAACTTACACTCATAAAATTATTATCTTTCAGTTTGTATTTGTTTAATCAGCACATTTTTATTCAACATTTTAAATTTCAATACTATCTTGATTAAAAAATGATATATGCATTTTTAATGCAGCCTTTTTTTATTAGAAAGATTATAGTCAACCAAATACATATTGGAATAATTTGAGTAGCTAAAAAATATAGTGATATTACCATCTTAACAGTGAGGGTGACAGAGCACTGGAACAGACTGCCCAGAGAGGTTGTGGAGCCTCCCTCTCTGGAGATCTTCAAAGCCCGCTTGGACATGGTCCTGTGCCATGTGCTCTAGGTGACCCTGCGTTTGCAAGCTGGTTGGACTAGATGACCTCTAGAGGTCCCTTCCAACCTTAACGATTCTATAATTCTATGATTCTAAAACAGATGCCCAAAGCTGCATCATTCATATTTTCAATAGTGGAAAGTAAAAATAAAAAAGATAGATCTGGTAAGCTTATTCCCAAACCTTAGTATTAAGTTTCTTCTGATAATATTTCTGATAAAAGGGAATATACATTTTTAAATTGAATTTGGCAGCTGTGTTTTTACATTCTTACAAATATGACCACATTATTTGGTAAATAATTTAAATATACATAAAATACTGTGCATTTACATCACGCAAACTCAGTTGTACTCTTTAGAAGTACTTATGGACGTATATTAAATTTATTATTCATTTTAGAGATTTTTTTTCCAAACAAATGTCTTAGGTAACAAATCCCAATCAATTTCAGTATGATTCATTACTGGAATAGATAATCTTCATTAGGTATCTACATAGTTTTCATCATTTGACACTAATTACAAAACTACTTTCCTGTATATGAATTGTAGCCTAATTAAATAGCCTGCAGGCATTCACAGCAATGATGCTGGATAAGCAGCATTTTCTACATTCGCAAATGCTACTGTGTTCTTTTTGCTTTTGCTGATTTCACAAATTTTCTGCCAAGTTAAACTACTGAGTAGGTATTGTTGTAGAAATTTTCAGTGAAAACTCTTCTAAGATCTATTACAGAAATTAATAAAAGAGTTGGGTGCTCAAATATAGTAAAATGTTAATTGATTTTTTTATTTTTTTATTTTTTTTATTTCAGACCAAATGTGAATTAAAAGTGAATGGAGCAGTGATTATATTTTAGAGGGCTTTAATATTTGGTATTTTTTTTTTCATTGTATGAAACATTAACCACAGCATCTACTCAGTTCTGTGAGCTGTTTTTTCTCCATGGAGGGTTTGACAGGTGGCAGGTTACTTAATGATAGAACAGATGTTCTGAAATTGGTAACTACAAATTGACATACTATTAGGAAATTGCAGCATTTCTTTCCACATTTTCTTAATTTATTTATGCATGAAATGGAAGTTTGAGTGGCATCCGTAATATCTGATTGTGGTCGTAATTATTATATGGCATATCTATAATACTTTCTCTGCTTTTTTTAAGGGTGTTTACAAAAGCACAACTGGCAGGTAAACTTCCTCTTGTGCTTCTGGAAATATGTGCTGTACTAACCAAAAGTGATGGTTACAAGGGATGTGACTCTTCTCCTCTATCTATCATGTGAGACCACATCTGGAGTGCTGTGTTCAATTCAGGGCTCCCTAGTTTAAGAAAGGCATTGAGATATTGAAGCAAGTCTAGTGGAGGGCCACCAAGGTGGACAAGGCATTGAAGCTCATGGGTGAAATGGTTTTTTCAGCCTTAAGAAGAGATGGCTGGGGTGAAGGAGCCAGGGGTCTCATCTAGGTCAATTACTACCTAGTGTGAAGTTATAGAGAGAATGAAACCAGGAAGGGCATTTGACAGCTCCATCCCCAATATATCAGTTTCCACTTCTCATTGCTCCTTCCTGCAATTTAACTGTATTTACTGAAGCCTGATCCAAGGTGACACTGCTATGTCATATCAGAACTGGCCTTGAACACGGGCAGCCAAAGCCCTGTAGTGAGGGTTAGTGGGAAAAGGTTGCAAAGAAGTATTATAGAGAAGGATGGATATAGACTGATCAGATCAGGTCCACTTGGTGCACTCTGAACTGTTCATCTAGAAAATGGAGGATTAGATATGTTTTTCTCAATGTTTCCTTGCTCAGATATACTGAAGTTTTGATATGTATATATTTTTTCATCAGTTACTTCAGAAAATTTTAGCCTCAAGAACACAGTTGCCGCTGCCACTAACATGGTAGAAGAATATTTCAGTACAAATGTGTTTCTCTTGAATAGGACTTCTTTTTTTTTTTTTTTTTTTCCCCCAATATTTCACCTGATTCTGATCATCAGGCAACCTCATTATTCCCATTGGCATCCATTCCAATTGGATGTTTGTATCATTACCAACGCTGAGACACACATTCTGTGCTAGTCTTGAATGTGTCATTCACTGCAATTCACAGTGTAAATATCTAGAACATTTGACTTCTGGAGTACCAAGGAAATATAAAATTTCATTTGAAGAAGAGAAGTGTCATGGAGAATTCCCATTTGGTTTTGCCTAAAAAAAAAAAAAAAAAAATCCAGAATTCTAAACCCAGAATTGGTCATTTGAATTTGCTAAGTTAAAACATAGTCAATGCAATCATTTGCTTAGTCTGAATGATCAAAACAATGTTGCATAAATAGCAAACAGGCAAGCAAGTTTGTTAATGTGACTGATCAATCACTGTAAACAGAAAAGCCCAAACAATAAGGTAGGCAAGTTGCTTGATTGTTTGACATTAAGTAACAAGCTTAAAGACTGTCAATGTATACATATATGAAGCTTACATTTGGAAAACAATTAGTCGATCAGTGAAAGACCTCCACTGCAATTATATGAAGCTGAGCACTTGACCTATCTTAAAAATGGGAATAAACAATGCAAGTCAGATCCTCCATGATTATACAGAGATCAAAGAGGACAGAAAAACACATTTCCCTGAAGAAATTAATCCAAACTGGCACTCGTAGTAAACCTACTTGCTATATTACATAGCCCTAGAGACTTTCATAATTTTACTACAAAACTGTTAGGAAAATATTCACTGAAATATGTTGTCAATAAACCAATTTTATGCAGTCTTGGCTTCCAAGTCTTTGACCTACAAACCTGCAACTTAGTATCGTAAGAGATATAACCCTGGTCTAGAATTCCCTCTGAGCAAATTCAAGGTTCAAAACACTGTAGAATAAATATACTGTTTCTTTTTAAAGGACAGGAGCTAAGTTAAATAATCCTAGCAAAAATATACTCTTTTAGATAAATGTTTTTCTCAAGCACAGGATTAATAAAATGTCTGAAGCCATGATAAATTTATTTAAATGATGAAAACACAGATTGTGAGGATGGCAGCTTACAACTTCTTTCAGTGTTGAGTGTTTCAATGAGAGTCATAGGTCTCTATTTATCAATGATCTTTGTGGTTCATGGTTATTCTATTTCTAAAAGAACTTTGTTGTTGCTCTAAACAGAGAAGGCTTAGAGAGGATCTTATCACTGTATACAAGTATCTTAAAGGATGTTGCCAAGAGGAGGGGCCAGACTTTTTTTCAGTGGTGGCCAGAAATAGAGCAAAAGGCAATGGGCACAAATTAAAGCACTGAAGATTTTCTGTCTGTTCGAAGAAAAACTTATTGACTTCCCCTCTGACAGCTCGGGTGAGGCCACACCTGGAGTACTGTGTGCAGTTCTGGGCTCCCCAGTTCAAGAGGGACATGGAACTTCTCGAGAGGATCCAACATAGAGCAATGAAGATGATTTAAGGACTCAAGTATCTATCTTATGAGGAAAGACTAAAACTGAACTGAGCCCGTTGTTTAACCTAGAGAAGATTGAGAGGGGATCTTATCAACATGTACAAATACCTGGGGATGTAAAGAGGATGGAGCCAAACTCTTCTTGGTGATGACCAATGATAGGACAAGGGGTAATGGGTACGAATTGAAACACAGGAAGTTCCATGTCCATATGGCTTCTTGACTGCGAGGGTGACAGAGCACTGGAGCAGGATGCCCACACAGATTGTGGAGTTTCCTTCTTTGGAGAGCTTCCAAATCCACCTGAATGTGATTCCATGCAACCTGCTGTTGATGGCCAGGCTTGTGCAGGGTAGTTGGACTAGATGATTTCCAAAGTTCCCTTCCAGACTCAATGATTTTGTGATTTTGTAAACAGCTGCATCATGTATGCATATAAACTTAACTCATATATGTATAACTCTATGATTGAAATATTCTAGATGTAATGCAACTGATATATTAAACCCACTCTGAAAAGGAAAGGTTCAGTAAAATTTCCAAATAGAGACTTTTGTGCTCCTTTCAGAGACTGTTTAAAAGCTCTGGTCTTTCCAAAGGACATAAAATAGTTACTTTTCCATATGTCCACTGCAATCTGTATATTGCAATAGAATGACACTTGCACACATACTCCATAGTGCATGCAAGCAAAGGAAATAAAACATATGCTGTTTAAAATGTGCAATTAAAATGTGACTGAATAAGTGAAAGGAATGAACTGAAAAGTCTGTGAACTGGAATGACTTCTGAATACAGGTATTTAATATATTTACAATGTGCTAATCACAACGAATAAATGAACCATATGTTAAAAGAAGCTGTCTGTGTTGGTAAATATACCAATATAAGATGATACATATAATTAGAAAATGTAACTTGAATCAGTAATTAGCAAAGGAAATTTGTGGAAGAAAAAGAGAGTATTTAAAAATTTAAAAGTCAAATACAGGAAATACAGCTGGTAGGTTTTAATGGAAGAATGAAAAGATTTCCCATTCCTCTCTACAGCTGTTAAAAATCAGAGGATTTGTTATGCAGTGGAATTTATTCTGTTGGAACTTACATTTCCCTGAATTTTACTTTGAGATTCAGATGTGAAAAAAAATCTAAAAATAAAACTAATTCAAGTGCTCAAATGAATGAGCTTTTATTTAGAAAATCAGTAAAACTTTTAAATGTAGGGGCAATTAAGTACTCCTAATTTGTTCAATAGTTTTGGGACAATAGATAACTCTACGGTAATGTTCCTGACAGAAAACAACAAACGAACAAATAAACAAAAACACCTGATTTTCTAATTTCCAGGTTTTATATGTGTAGAACAACTGAGGTTTGTAAGAGATATCCAACCCCTCACACATCATCAATTCTAGTTGTTATATGGGGTAAGCTACATGGATGTAACTTCACTTGAGGTTTCCCAACTCCTGAATATGTCTATACAATAAGAAGTAATACCTAGGAGAGACAGCTGAGCAGCATCTTGCGACTCTGCTGTAGAACTGAAAAATGGTATAGCAACATTCATTCATAAGATAACTAACCTCATCTTGGGAGAAGAAGCTACTCATCCTTGTACTTGATAATAATAGTTGCTTAAGTTTATCCATAGAAAAAATATTCAAAGTATTAAGGAAAAAAAAAAAGAAGAAGAAAAAAGGAATATGCTCTCTATGTTAATTGCCTTGGGTTTAAAAGGTTTTATATTTGTAGAAGATTTTGTTTTGTGCTATATAGTACATAGATTTAAGTATTTTAACACCAAAAGTTAATCTCACTGTGGGGATGTGTAACTGTGTCACTCAAACTGCTCAAAAGTATCACCTGGAGTGTGTCACCGGCAGTGCTATCTGGGGAAGCTTCAAGCCACCTAACTTGTGGCATAAATCTGTACCCGAGTAACTTGCAGAGTAAAGCAGGTAGATAGCAAACATAATTAAATTAGTCTAATTTATCTAGATTCCTTGCTATTAGTTGCTCACAGCTTTTTTTAAAAAAAGTAATTGAAAAAAAGGAATTCTTGTGGATAATTTAATTCGTATTCTTATCAGATAGTTGATCTCTCAAAGCAACCTCTTGGGGGTGAATGTTTTCTGCATAAACTAGAAGGGAGGAGTATACTTCCTTAAGAAACTGGTTTGTTTGTAGTTTATATCAACTAGATTTGCTCAGAAGGAGTTTTGATTTTTATATATATATATTAGACAAAGGATTTTTTTTCCCTTTTGATAGAAACATTACACATTAGAAAGCAAGGCTAGCTTAGTCCAAAAGTCTTTTAGGAAGACTTTTTAGCTTCATAAATTTAGAGTTTCTAGAAAACTTCAGGGTTTATTAGATAAAGTTATAATAAAAGGACAATGTCTGAGGTTGATATAAGCACAGAAAAGATTAAGTTGTATTAAATTCATCTTACAAATGAGGCCAATTTATTTCAGAAACCAATTACACTTTCAAAAATTTTGGAAGTGAAGAATAATAAAGAAATAGTATAACGGAACTTTAAGGTCCAAATGAAAATCAAGGGGAAGTATCTCATTAATGTGAAAAGCATAAAGATCATATCCTTAGAGTTTCTCTTACAGAAGAACTCTAGGGGCAACTGCGAACATTCTTCTGTACTGCAGCACTGAAGTATATCACCACCTACACTTTAATGTCATTTTCCATCCCTATCCACTAGCCAGATTCAGTAAAACCTGCATTAAGCCACTTTCTTGGTCCCTTTTTTTTCTCTAATATCAGGAAAATATTTAATATTAAAGATCAAAAAACAGTTGTCCTTACCTTTCTTCTTGTTTTTCTTTCCCCCAGTCTTCTCAGTTAATTTTCTTTAATCATATCATTAAGTAGAACTCTGCCTCATTGTTCAATATTTCATTTAGTTTTCTGTGCATTAGTTAATGTCTCACTTATGTTGTCTTACTCACTAGGAAGCTTTCTGCAATCTTTTCTATAATATTTCCCCTAGAGGACTAGTTCTTACTCTGAAAATTAAAAGTCTAAAGTCACAGTATCATAGCAAGGATAAAAGAGCGGACAAGAGCCAAATAAAGCCTCTTGCCCTGGAAAACACCAGGAGACCCAAGAACATCAGGCACGATATGGTTTGGGTTCATATATGAATCTTTCTTCCCAAACTTTCCAGTGCAAAAAAATGAGGAAATTGGAAGACAGAAATGACCCAATTCCCATTTTGCTTCTGTGGTACTACTCCTCTGTCCAACACTAGTCATATAGTAAAGTTCAAATTGCCTACCTAGATTTCTATAAAGCAATGGAAGAGGAAGTCAAGAAGGGAAAAATTAGGAGGTAGGGAAAAGAAAAAAAAAAAAAAAAAAGAAGAAGAAGAAGAAAAAAAAGTCATATCTTCAGACATAATCTTACATAATCTGTAAACCTTACTTAGTTTGAACTTCTGAATACTGTGGAAGAAAGATCTGTCCCAGGAAAGGTTGACAGGGTGCTGCTGCTACATCCAATCTTACTAATGTATAGATTCATACAGATGCTGAAGTAGTTTCATTTTTTTATTGCAAATGCAGGGCCCATATTTTTAAATGAATGTGTTCTTAAAAAGTCTTGATCACTCCATGCTCCCCTTAAAGAGGTTAGACATCACAATAATGTCTAATTCCCTAAACTGAAACTTGCTAAGGTGATTTAGAAAAATCAAGTTAAAGTTCACTAATAAATCCCAAGGTGAGATGGGCAAAACTAAGAAGAAAATGGAGGTAATTTAACTGTAGTAATGATGAGTGAAAGCAGATCAGTGATGATTCAAAAATGACTGAGCTTCAGTATTAATTGAATTCTCTTAAGAAAAGATAAAAATATCTGAATAATTAAGAATTAATGAAGATCATGTCAATATAGCTGTTGATAAAAGCAAGTAAGAAAATATTTGGAAAATGAGTCACATATGACTCGGAAGGTCAGTATGATATGAAACCCACTGTGCTAAGGGAATTAATCAATAAATTTGCTGAGCCATTTGTGATTATATTGCAAGCATTCTGGAGATACAAGAAAATACCAAAGGAACTGAACAAAAAGAAAAGAGCAATAGTAGTTAAATCTCTAATTAGAGTCTATTTCAGTATTTTAAAGGAAATAGATATTTCTCTACCTGTACCTTTTAAATCTGAATTAGAGAGACACAGAAATTCAGAGACAAAAACAAAGCACACTGAAACTGTTTTGATATCAGTACGCTTGGTATTGAGCTTGGCTTATAAAAACTAATGCTATATTTTTTTTCAAAAATATTCCTAGGATCAGACTGGTTCTTGTTCAGCTTTTTTCTAATTCTCAAAACAAAGTTGGGAGACTGAAGAAATATAGCAGCTCCATCTTAATTGTCCTCCACAGATGCAGAACAAATGCCAAGAAAAAGTCCAGCCTGGTACTTGCTGAGATAAATTGTTAAGCTCTCAGTCAGAGGCCAGAATAGGATGAGCATTTTAAAACTCATTCGTATTAAAGATGAATATAGGTGAAGTTACTTGTTTGTTCTATATGAACTACAGATTGTCTTATTCTGAGGAAATTTAACCAACATGACTTCAGAATGTTTGGATTTCCATAGGCCTGAGGTACACACAAACTTCCAAGATTTATATACATCATTTCAGAAATTCAATGATGGCAATAAACAGGAAAATCATGAATTAATAAGGCAAATGTTTGCCAGCTAGCTTAAAAGAAATGCAAAATGCCTCTGAATTGACACTGAAGTGGTCCTAAATCTCATACTTCACAGTTACTGAATGGATTCATTTTTTATCTCTGACAGTATGAGTGCTTCTATTAGGTTCATTTTAGAACCAAAATATCTTTACAAAATACTACTACTTCCTATCAATTACGCTTTTTGTCAAGGTAAAATGCTGTTCTTTTTCTGAATTTCTTGAGAAATGCACACTTGTACACTTAATACATTCCTTTACTATTTTCAAAACAGATCCTTATACTCTCTCTTTTACTCAACAGTTTCTTGTAGAACGTAATCTATGCTGTCACTTTTTCTTCCTAACCGAGAAGTATGAATTGCTGAAAGTGAAAAACTGTCTCCTTCATTCTTCTTAGTCTTGTCTTCATCTGGAATCTTAGACTTGATATCTTTGATTAGAATCAGTTTACAGGCCCCTATGCATTTCAGCTCTGTGTTCATTCTACGTGTATAATTCTCCTTTTCTATTTCTTTTCCCTCCTAAATCAACTCATCCAAGGGCATGTAATGCATATATGTCTAATGAGAGGAGGAGACAAGCGAAGAAAACAAATAGGGCTGACAGTATGGCCTTATATAGCACTTCTCAGTCTCTTTTACTTCATTCAAAATTTTGCATTGACATTCAGTAGTCAGCAACTTCTACACAGCCCTAACTACATATGTCCCGTGGTCCACTTTTTGCCAGTGTTTGCCCTCATTTTCAAAAGGTGTAAAAAAAGATCAGGATGCGCTGAACATCAGCTGTTATCCCTCCAGAGGACCTTTGCCAGAAATGCTATACCTGCTCTAATATTCCATTCAGAGGAAGCACTAGACAATATCCAAGAGAAAAGATGAATTTTGTTGGCACAACATGCTGCAAATAGCCAGAACAGTTTTAATATCTATGTCTTTGATTTATGACAGTAAGAAATGTACCTTTCTTTCTAGCTCTCCCTTACCTTATTCTTTTACTCAATTAAAGCTCAAGAAAAAAAAAAACATATTTTAAATACAGAAGAGAATAATGTAGCCTTTCTCACATATTTATTAATGTTGAAGGTGCCCTGTAAAAGGGATATTTGAGATTTTTTTTTTTTTTGGCTTTTGTTGTTACAGGAAAACAGAACAAGAAACCTGCTATGTCATTTTCAGAACTATTGCGCTATATCCTCAGAGAATTACTTCTCCCTCAGAATGGTACATAAAGAAATGTTCCTCAGGCCCCTAAATGCCAACCTCATTTCAGTCTTTACACCTCTAAGCAGGCAAATCAATTCAGTACTGTGCTCCAGTACTTTGTATGAAGAAAGGGAATAATGCTTTCTCATTCAGACTGTTCTTTTTTTCCCCTAATCTTCAGAGAGCAATAAACACTGTTAGTAATAAATAGCAAATGACAAATAGCAATAATTTCCATTTGGATTTAAAAAAAAAAAAAAAAGAATGAAAGTTATTGAAAACTATCATACAAACTTCTCTGGAAATGTCAAAATGAAACATGAAATTGAATTCATTTTTGCCTGTGTGGTTTAATTCATGCAGCGAAGTTTTTCTTAGTTGCTTTAGATGAAACACTCTTAAGTAAGTCTACACAGAAGTCATCTTACATAGTTAATAATCATGAATTATTTTTGGTTTTATCAATCTATGGTGAAGAGTGCCTAGAAGCTATAGGACTTTATTGTATTTAGCTGAACATACTGCAGAATACCTTTAAAAACATAAAAAACATCTAAAATCATTTGCATTTTTAGTGTTTACTTTTTAAAAAACATATAATGGTATAGTCATATTCATAGATAATGAAATCAGAAACCCCAACAGACAAGTTAGAGGGTAGTAGCTAGACACAGAGATAAGTGGATTTTCTGGCAGCAGGAGCAATAACAATCTTGAGAATTAAACGATTCAGCTAGGACATCTCCCTTTGGTTTTATATACACATGTGTAAGAGATCTAGTTTTGTTTTCTAGTGCAACATCTGACAGAAAAGGTCACATAGTGTGCTACCTTTACCTGGGTATATGCTTCCGTGTTAATTTAAAAATTTAAAGCTATATATATGAGAGAGATATCTGTATAACACATGCTGAAAGCAAATCTGGGTTTTTTTTTTTTTTTTTTTTTTGCTAGCAAAGGAACAACAATAGTGTTTTTTCTTTAGAATAGAAAGAGCAGGAGAAAACACCATTAGTGAATGTTCGGAATCAGTTGAAAACAAACAGTAAAATAATCACTAATTTTCACATGGTTTCATTTCAAAATCATAGAAGAAATGCATTTAAATATTTTTTCTTCACGCAAAGCATAGAAATAAATCAATCACTTTGAAATTAAATATGAAAGTTTTGTATTCATCTTCACAGGGACATATACAAACAATACAGGCTCTTTATGTGATAGCAAACTGAAGGATGTACATTTGAATCTCATTAACTTTTAACGGGGAGATGTTGGATTGAGAGTTTGGCAGAAGTTTTACACTTTTTCAGAGAAAATCTATATTCAAATCAAAATATATTTTACTGGAGAAAGAGGAAAACTACTATGTGAAATATTAATTAAAATACTAAAATTATTTTGATTATCCCCTGTGAGTGAAATCATTGCAGATTTTAAAGGTTAAGTAGGTAAACACTGATTTCGGATTATGTATGAATTGATTTTAAAGCACTGTTCATGAGAACTCCAGCAGATGACTAATATCAGGCAATAATTTTGAAAGAAAATTGCATTCAGGCACTGCACGCTAAAATTTCATGTGACACAGTAGTATTTTCATAATGACCATAATAACTACACAGTTTTAAAAGCTTGATAATTTAATGACAAAAGTGCCTATTCTTTTTAATGAATTAATGCACATATATGCATATAGAACATAAAGAAGATGCTGTTGTTTTCATTTATTTATTTTATTTGGTAAAGTCCAATGATTTGTACTCCCTCTACTGGCTTTGAAGCAGCATTTGTTATTAATAATGCCCTTCTGGCTGCGGAAGATAACCAGGGCATGCAATGTAATTAAACATAGAAGAGCTTAGAGTACCCTGTCTTTTGGACAGAGATCAGGTATGCCAATGTATACTCACAACACAAAAGTATTCTCTACTTAGAGAAGCAAAATACTAGCCTGGGGGAGAAATGTGATCTCTTTTCAGTTATTACTTTAAAAAGAGAATTAAAACATTACATCTTTAAAACAAGGAAGGACAATCCCTGCCCAGTTCATGCACTCTGCAACACAACTTTTCTGGTATTCGCAAATCCTGTAGATGTTCAGTGTGATACTATTTCAACCCATTAAAATAAAACCCATTATTACTTGTGACTGTTGCTCTCCTTTTCTTAGTTTAGCATGTTTGAACTCTTTGTTGAAATACAATTTAAAAGCTTCTCTACTCAAAATTATCAGAAAATGCTATGCAAAGTGGGGCACAACTCTTTTTAAGGTGAAAGCCTGCGAAATAGTCATCAACCAAGGACAGAACATCATTCAATTTCTCAGCAAAAAATCTCTTAAGAGCAAAGAATGCAGAAAAAAACCCTGAAAACTGTAAACATCCCACATTACGGCATTTTGACCAATTTGGTTATCTCTTCAGAAACTGCATTTTTATATTTTTATATGAAATGCTCTACTCATGAACTCTTTGATGTGTCTGTCATATGTCTTCAAACATGCTATCCTTGGTACTCTAGTTTAGACAGTCTCTTAAACATTGCAGAATTCTTAGATTAAACTGTGTGAGTCTCAAAATCTAGGCAGCATTTTGATCCATAGCTTAAAAATTGTTTGAGAGCTGAAGCTGAAATAGACTGCAGCTCTGTATTTTTTTACACTGGTCTCCTTAGGCAAATAACTTTTCTTTATAAGAGGAGCTAAAGATACTTTGAGGTAAAAAATGCCTCTCTGAGAGACTGTGTTTAACACTTTTTAAAGAACCCGAAGAAAGAATTTACTGTGAACACCTCAGTCAACACAGATTCTAGAAATGGCAGCTGCCTTCTACCCAGCCATGCCTTTAGGTCAATAAACACAATTCAAGAATCTATACATTGCACCGAGGCATAAATTTTCAAGAAATCCTGGAAAATCAACTCCATACATAGTAAGTGGCTACATGCATTCAGAAAATGTATCAACTGCTAAGGACAGTATGAAGCATAACCAGATCTCTCTTAACTTTTGCTATTACAACTCCACTCCCTTTAGCCCTCTAATCAACTCATTTCTCAGGATTAATGAGAAAGGGGGTCATGCTTATGCAAAGCATGTGAGTTATCCATACAGTTCATAATTCTGTTGCAAAGCCCTTTAATGCTTTTTGTGGGATGGGAAAGGTTTCTGCTACAAATTTGGGGAGGGTTATTTGTTCAGTTTTCTTCCTTTAAATTAATGTCTAAAATATTTTGCTAGTTACTTTATATTCTCTAGCAAGCCTATGTGAAGCATTTTTTTTCCTTTTATATTTTTTTCTTCTCTCCTAAATGAGAGCTCATCCTTTATTAAATTTACAGCTGGGTAAGGTTGTTACAATTCCATGCATAAATTTCAACTTATTTTGCATGCAGATCAAATGTAGATTATAGTCATCAATACAAAATAATGAACCTTAACAATTTTGTTATATTTAGGTAAAATTATCTTTAAAAACTAGTAGCAAGAAAGACTGGAGAAAGGAATTAAGCTGCTATTCAGCTTAAGCCAATAAAGTAGTCACCTGCTGGGCTAATTTTTTTTTCTTAATCATTAATTAACATTAGCTTAATGATTTGTTTTACTGGCATTTTAATAAACTCTATTGAATAAGAGTGTGTGATCTGTCATAGATTAAATACACAATGACTACTGCTCAATACCTTCTATGGATGTCATAAGGTTTTATGCTTACACTGTTAATCTACTTCATGACTTACTTGCAAAGCTTTAGTATAAAAAGAGCACAGGGAACATGGTTGCCTTTAGATCATTAAGTTCATTAGACCACCTACAGTATTGATTTTCATATTTTTAAGGATTAAAGACATCCCTCAGTTACCATGTTCACTTGTAAATCCCTAACTTCAGTCACCATAATTTATGTATAACCATAATTGAGTAGAATACAAACTTTTTCAACATTCTCTTTTATAATATTCTTAGAATAGTAAAACTGTGATGATCAAATGCTGAAAGGAAATGCTTGAAGATAGTTATTTGAGCCATGTAGTATTGATATAATTGCATTTGTTGTGTAAAAAGCAATAAACATAATGAGCCTCTATGGAACAACTTCCTAGGTTATCATGTTAGAAATATAGAAAAAACTAACATGTTGAAAGCAAGATTTTGCAGCTTTCAATAATGCTGAAAATTAAGGCTGATAAATATTCAAAGAGGTAAATGATTTTTAACATTTTAGTTCCCAGCTTACAAAAGACTGTTTTCTGTTTAGCGTAAGTACTTCAATGTATTACAACATAGACTACAATATAGTGCCATGCAGAAGGAGACTGGGGCCATAAATGAAGAAGGTAGATATTGATCCAGGAGCAGGATAGCTCAGTTAGTTAGTCTGTATCTGAACTCAAGCTTTGTACATTGCATTGTAGTAGTAAAGACATGAGGATGAACTGAAGGGTTATATAACCCTCTACACACTTTAGTATTTATGTCCTAGACTATTCAGATCCAAGTTAATCAATATTTTGGTATGGTATAGGTTTCTTCTCTCAAAGTTCATAATCTAGAAAGCACATATACAGAGTATACACCAAGCTTTGAAAAGAGCAACTAAAGCTTTAAGTTTTTTAAGCTTGCAGCATTAAGATTGACTTCACATTTATCTTAACACTGCAAAATGATGAGACAAACTTTTGATAATTTTAAATCCTACAGTGTCACCCAATTAAAAACAAAAGAAAACAAAAAAGAGCTGGAACACATACTGTCTCTTGCCTCATATGTATAAAAGAAGACATGAAATGGAGTAACACAGCTCTTTTTCATCTTATAAATCCATTTTAAGTATAGAAGATCTTAGATCCATATTAGTGATAGGCAGACTTGTAGAAGTTTGTTTTAAATATCTGCTTGCACTAGAAGTTTATCTGAATTATGTCAGAATTTTCTGAGTTATGTTTTTGTTTTCTTATCTTTTCCTCTTATCTCCATTATTTACTTCTTCTAAATTCTTTAATGCTTAAAAAATTATTAGGAAAAACAGCGAGACTGTTTAGGAAGTGCAGGGAGTAAAAAGACAATGGTTGTAACTTAAAACAAAATCGATTCTAACCTGACATTAGGAAAAACTATGTATTCATGATGAAAACTGTTGAGCAGTGCAGTGGGTTGTCCAGAGATGTTTTAAATCTATGTCCTTGGAGAACAGAGTTTTGAGCAATTGGAATTGAATTAGTTGTTGATGTTGCTTTCCGATCTCCTGAGGTTCCATCCTGCCTGAAGAATTTCAAGACAATTATTTGAATCAAACTATTAGATCAGACAGGCTGAATGAGACATTAGTAGAATTTGAAAGTGAGAGTAAAACTATTTCTAATTTATTGCTCCATTACTGCAAAGTTGGATTAATGGGGCAATGTTATCTTAATGAGGATATTTTTTGGAATATTTTAAACTGTTTTAGCAGTTAATTAATATCCACTCTTCAACTACAATCATTCAAATACATTAAATACTTTTTCTTTGTTCTTTCAATGTTTCTTACAGTGTATCTAAGGTTGATGAATGCTTAAAAAGTGTCACAAAACTTTTTTTTTTTTTTATGGCTGTCACTGAACAATATTTGATTTTGGTTGGTTGCAGCAGCAATTTAAAACTTAGATGTAATATTGTGCTATATATGCTATAACACATTGAATTTGAGTCCCTGAATGTGTCTTTAAAAAGATATAATTTTTCATTGGTCAGGCTATCTGTGTCCCAGTTATTTTCTTAGGTTAGGAACAGCTCAGCATACAGTTTATGGACTAAACAATCTCTTACTGGTAGTCTTAATACGTGACCTGGGATTGTGAGGTGATGAAAAAGACTAAAGAATCCCTTATTAGACAGCACAGCATCTGTGCATTTTCATATCTCTGCATACACCTGCTGTCTATAGATATCAATTGGCTGGAACACTTCCTAAGGTAATGGTCATAAGGAAATTGTCATCATTTTATCTCACAGGGTGCCAAGACAGAACAGTTATTTTGAGAGTTGAGTGATAATCCTGTTTATTTTAGAGTGAGGAGCCTTCTCCTCAGGAAGTTTCTCTTCTGTTTAGTATTCTCCTCACCATCCTAAACATCTTCTCTGGCCTGAGAAGTTACGAGCAGTGTTTATCAGCAAGTTTTGCAAGAGAGATTCTCCTTCGACAAATACGGAAGACTCTAAAGTAGTGCTACTGGTACTTATATCTGTCTTGTGCTCAAAGCCCAGCAGCTCTCACTGAAGCTGGTAAGAGCTGCTCAATGCTCAGGATTTTTCAAAACATTGATCCTCCTTGTACTCTCTACCCAGTCCACCGTGACCTCTGGATCTTTAATCATTTTTCCTTTCCTCTTTCCTTCTTTTCTGCTGCTCACAGACAGGTTTTCTCTTCTTTATAGTTCCCTAGAGATACCTATACTATTCTTATTTAGAATTTCATATCAGGATTTTTTCACAAACAGCATATATTCCTGTCTGCATTTATATTTTTCCTTTTTCTCTTTTTTCCTTCATTTGCCTTCTGATTTTTTAAAAGTACTGTGTAAGCTCATAGATCTTCAGACTTTGCACATCTACTTTAATCCTTTCAAGGTATAAATACAAAAGTGGATTTGTGCAGAGATGAACAAAATTATTGTTTCTCTCAATGCACGTCTGCCTGACATAAATATCTCAAGGACTGACACTGTCTTTTTCACTTGAAGATGCCTTTTTTGCATATACAAAATAACCTTTCTTTCTCTACAGATCATTATACTTACAAGTTAACTTGCTAAAGAATGCATGATAAATAGCATTTCCTTTCCCTCTTGTCTCTCTTTACTCAATATTCATATTCTATATATGAGAAAGAATTTTCAATAGAAATACATTTCAAAATGTCCAAATTTTTCAAATGCTTGAGATTAAATGTCTAGTGTGATGTCATGCACTGATGGGGGACAAAAGGGCTTACTCAGAATTTGTTCTAAAGAAAAAATTCTCACAGACTGTGGTTAAGAGTGCCTTTTGAGATAAACTGTCAAATAAGTTTGAGCTTGATATTAAAAATAGACTGATAAGCAGTTCCACTAAAGATCAAAGGAATATATGTTGTGAGAGAATTTTTATTACTAGCGTCTTGTGTAGGAAAGATGTCAGTGCTGTTAGAAAAGGCTGTCCAAGTATTGTCTTTGCAGGCACAAAGTTTAATTTAATATGTAGGTGGGTTTAATTGTCCAATTTGCCTTTTCTATGCCTATATATTCAGTTTTGAATTAGTATGGCCTAGAACCACATGAGATTCTGTAATGAATAACTAGGGATTTTTGTTTTTCCTGGAGAGCTGCTAACATGATTAACCCAAGGGACCCTAATCCTAGTTAAGACAAACAGATTTATGAATGTTTACAAATATAAGCATTGCTCATTTTTCTGTACAAACAAAAACTGTAGAAGTGTTTTCTATACTGAATCAATTAAAGGTGTGGAGCACTTGCCCTGTGAGGAAAGACAGAGGGAACTCGTTCAGCCTAGAGAAGAAAAGTCTTCAGGATACCAAACAGAAGCCATCAGGAAAGTCATTGAAGTGAGGCCCTTCAGAGATGACTGTAGTGGGAGGATAAGAGGCAACAGATAGAAGCTGAAACAAGTTAGGATCAGACAGAATATAGGGTTTTTGTTGTTGCTTGTTTTTGTTGTTGTTGTTGTTTCTGTTTAATGACAATAGTTGTGCACTGGGGGAACATTGCCCAGAGAGTTTGTGCAGTTGTCAGAAGTCCTTGGAGGTTTTCATGACCCATCTGAATAAAGCCCTGAGTAAATTGGTCCGACCTCGAATCTAACGCTTCTTTGAACAGGAGGCTGGACTAGGGTTGTCTTGAATTCCTCCCTACCCATATCATCCTGTGATCTTATGAATTAATGACATGTTAGTGCAAATCTAAAAACATTCTAGTACAGCATTCTAGTAGCCAATGTCAAAACCATGTGAGGATGGTATAAAAGGTTCTCTTAAAAAGGTACAGTTTGATCTACTTATTTGAAACAAGCTGTTTTTACAGAGAAAGTTACACCCTGTATCTGCATCAGTAAAGCAAACTGGGTCAAGACGCAGGCTTGGGTGCTGGTTCACAACTGTCCGTACTGTCCAATTATTGGCATGACCTTCCTAAAGGTTTCCTCCTTTAACAACTAGTGCTCTCCCAAACAACCCCAAGACACTGTTCAGGACCTAGCACGTCATTTATCCCTGTAGACAACATGGATCTGCTCACCTCTGTCAGTTTTGAAGGGTAGTGGGAGAGTTTAGCCAGAGAGACGTGGGCAATGTAATCTGAGTCAGAAGGCCTTAGATAAAGAGCAAACCCTTTTCATACTCAAAATTTATTTTTGCAGATGTACTCATACATCCATTTTCCTGCTTCACAAGCTTTTTCCTCTAAGGTGTGATATCTTACTTTAAAGTCTAAATAAAGCTGTCTTTAGCATAACACTGAGACTTTAATATGTTCACTATCACTATTTTTTAATTCCTCATCAATAATCATATAAGAAGTTCAAGCATTCCTGAAGTGGGAAAATATGGAATAATCTGCTGAAACAGGAAAGTTGCCTTATAAAGTCTTATCCTTCAGTTTTTGTTTCACTCAGTTTAGCTGTAGAAATCTTCATTATTTATATAAAGTTCTTACGCATTTTGATTCTTCTCAGGTCTGATGAGGCACTTCTTCAGTCAGGTGAATTCCATTAGCCAGTTATGCTTTGCACCTCTCTCTGTGGCCTGTTGGTCCTATCCACTAGATAATTTTGTGGTCTTTTTGTTGTTGTTTTTTTTGTCTTACAATCTGTCAAAAAAGTTACTGTTCCAAAATGTCTACATTGCTCAGAAAACATTAGCATAAACATTTTCTGATTCACTGATTTCAGGCAGGCCAGTATTCATATTCTTCTTACAAAAAAGACTGATTTCCTTCTTGTGTCTCAATGTACATTGTTAGAGAGGCTTTTTTTTTTTTTTTTTTTTTTTTTTCCTGTGGTAGGTCTTAACTAGAACAACTTCCATCAGATGTCTCTCTGTTAACAGATTTCTTCTGAAGATTTGGCTTCTTTAAGACAACTCACTATATATCAAACTAGAAGGTATATCCCAAGGAAGGGGGATGAAATAATAGCTAGATCTGTGATCTGCTTTTAACTTATAAGACATCCTTTTACATTTATGTCTTACCTTTACATTGTATTTCTTTGGCTTGATTCAATCTTGTCTGAAAATGTTATCAAATTGAAGGGGCTATTCTATACAGAGAAAGATCTAAAGAAAGATTTCAAAACCAAAAGATCTAGACTCAGGGAATTAATAGGGGTCTAGTATACAAGAAAGTCATTATACAAGACTAAACATAAAGCAAATACATAAATAAAGTTTTGAAATTGCTCATTACTTGAGTTCTACAGATACGCAGTTATTGGTAGATCTTTGAAACCACAAATGAATGTTTGATATGTTATATAGAATATTTGATCAAAGGAGACTTATGTTACTGAAAAATAATCTGCTCTTGGGTATCACAGGCAGTTAACACTGGTGGAGATTCACTTCATTGTGAGTGCAAAGATATTTTATTTAATGCTCTTTCAAGACATAAGGTCTTGAAATGTACTATGTCTGCATTGCAACCTGCTGTGTCCTGTTGACATATCTGATAAGGTCAGGTCTAGCTCTGGGAATCTTAATGCTCCATGATCAAAAGTGTCTCTTAGGTTTTGTTTCTTTTCTTTGCCCAATTAAAAATGTCTTGACAACTATATATGCTTGCAGTTTTTGTAATTTAGAAAATGCAGGTATATCTCTATCAGGTTTCAGGAAGAGAGGATGTACAATTATGTTATGCTTTACATGAGCTTTTGTCAATAGAAATAATGCCTACGTATAGTAATTTCTATACCTGCTATTGGCAAAAAGATTTTATACAGATCGATACCAATGCCTGTGCAGGCAGACTTTGATGCACTAAAAGCACTTGTGCAAAGAGAAGCTGAGAAAAACAAGCATAAGCAGTTTCTTTTAGAAACAGTTTATTTGATTACTCAGTTATGGCATGATGGCTTGTTTCTAAAAAAAATCCACTGATTAGACTTTATGAAATCTAATGGCCAAATTCACCCCTGCTGTGTCTGCTAAATTACACTTTTTTATGTTGAGGGATGAATATTGCCCTGATAGGCAAAAAAAGTACAGATCTGCTATCATACTCTTCAGATTACAGTTAATGAACTTTTCTAACATACATAAATATGTTGCATTTCATCTGTATCAATATGTGGCATTTCTTGACAAGCAAAAATCTTAGGTGAGTTGATGTCTAAACATCATATGTTTTTTCTTCTCCTCTTTTTTGAAATCAGCTGGAGATAAAAAGAATATGTAATATCTAAAAGCTGAGTTATGGAGGAAAACAGAACAATACCAGCTGAGGCAAACAATATAAATAGAACAGAACAAATTGTTTTCTGTTCTATGAGCTCTAGTATTTTATTCTTACAAAGTGTCGAATTGCTGGAAATGCAGATAAAGGAGAAGCTGAGGTGCCTGACTGCAGTTAACAGAAGAAAATTATATATAGATATATCTATTTTTTTTCTCAAGAGGGGGTTTACCCCCTATCTTTGTGTGGAATTTTATGAACATAGGCAAGAAGAATTATTATAAAACATACAGGTTTAGTCCAACTAATGATACAACAAATAAACTTCATGTTCTGCTAAAACAAACAAATAAACAAACCCTCCCACCCTCTCCTCCCCTCTCCTCCCCTCTCCCCCCGTCTTCTCTCCTTTCTTGGAGAAACATTGGTACTGAAATCTGTTTATTATCCTGCTCCTGAAAAGTTTTAGGACTATGACTCACATCAGGAAAGTATTTGTACCTGTTCTTAAGTTTCATGTACATGCTTCCTTTGAATTTAAGCACTTTGGTGCATAGGTGCATAGGTAGAGTCTGCACAAAACTATAAAGGGTCTTATTTTATAAATATAAACAGAAACTTTCTGTAATACCTCTGTCTATCTGTTTGGTGAGCAGGAAGATGTGTCACTAGCAAGGAATATTTCTTTAAGCTTCTTTTGGAAAGTAAAGGACATGACTAAATAAGACTTCATTTGGATTTCAGCTATTAGGTTTAACTAGGAGATATATCTTCTGAGCTAAACTAACTGAAGTTTTGAGCTTTTGGGTAGTTCCAATATTATAGTCAAAAAAGGGACCTGTATCTCCAGGTGAATCAGAACAGAGAATCCTGCTTCAAAACCCGCTTGGATGCAGTCCTGCGCCACGTGCTTTAGGTGTCCCTGCGTATGCAGGGGGGTTGGACTAGATGATCTCTAGAGGTCCCTTCCAACCCTAAGCATTCTATGATTCTATGATTCTATGATTTAAAGGGAAATAAGAGCAAAATCAGCTGGATACATTGTTTTATGGATAGTTCATTTCCATTAGAAAAAAAAAAAAAACGAAAAACCTTTTGCTTTTCACAGTCTTATGTAGGATTGATTTCTATTGGTTTATATTGGGTTTATATGGATTTATATTAGGTTTCTTTTAAGAATACAAACCTATATAAATATTAGGTTAATAAAAGCTCTCATCATTCTGGTATCCTTCATAGATATCCTGGAGGCACTGAACAATTCATGGATGTCTCCATTGATTGTACAGCTTGAGGAAGGAGTTGGATATCCTCTTCTAAATCTACAGAGAACAGTTATGAGAATCTTATTAGATAACATGAAAAAGAGCCTCTCAAACATGCCGCAAGTACCTGGGAGAGAAAATCTTTTAGAACTTAGAGGAAGATCTGACAGTTTCCTTGAATTTTGCAAGTTGTAACAGAGCAAGGATGCATCTGTGTGGCAGGGGGAAGCGAGATGGGAATAGCAATGAAACCATGCATTAGGCTACAATGTCATAGAATTAAAGTCACTGCTTAGAACGAGAGTGGAAATATGAGAAAGTTTTTTAGTAAATACAGTGGACTTATTTTTAATGATTTTTCCTCTACACCAATTCCTTTAGCAAAATGTTTATTCTTTTGAAGTTTAAAGGGAACGTAGTATCAACAGTGCTTAGCAGTATTTAGTTTTCTAGTTCTCAAGATATATAGGGAATGGGAAGGTGCTTATGCAGAATTTTGTGTTTCAGAAAAAAAAAAAAAAGATATTTGAATTCAACCCTTCTCGTTAGCAACTCTCTACTATTTTCCCACATACACCAGAAAAGGAGACTTATCAGCAAATCATTTCTGCGGCTAAGACCAAGGACTATGATACTTATGGAACACTTATGAGATATTATAAACCATTTTCATAATAGTTATCGATCCTTGCCACTAATTTTTTGGGTACAAACTAAATCTTAAATGTCAAACTTAACTGAGCTTCAGAAGGCTAACACTGAGTGACAAGCATGTAATACATAAGCAGTTGTCTGAAGTGAAGGGACAGCCATCAGGAAAAGATGCAAAAAACCTATATTTTCACTGTGATGGTGGCTGACCACTGGAGCAGGTTGGGTTGTCCGAAGAGGCTGTGGAGTCTCCACCCTTGGGGATGTTCAGAAGCCATGTGGACAGGATCCTGCACAACGTGCTCTGGGAGACCCTGCCTGAGCAAGGTTTGGACCAAATCACCTCCAAAGGTCCCTTCTAGCCTCAACTGGGCTGTGATTCTAGACTCTGTGACTGGGTGTAATTCCAGTGTCCTTGATGTATTCTTTGCCTTCAGGAGTTAAAAAACTAATCTGGCCTGGTCACAGAAGGTACATCTGCAAGATTAAACTATAATTTCTAAAAAGCTTTCTTAATGAAGAATTCAACAGCACGTACATATTAATGTAATGTATATGTGTATGTTGTCATAAACCTTTTGAAACTGTAGACCTTTTCAGGGTACTATTAGTATAATTTAGGAAAATCAACAAATTATTTTGGATTAGGTAATGGAAATTGGCATGATAAATAAATGTTGGAAGACTTTTGAGGATATGAAACTGTTTCATTAAATTAGAACTTCAGCTAAAATGATAAGGTCTGATGATTACAGTTTCATTAGTTGTACATTCTGCAATGTCACATAATAGTGTTGTTGATTGCACATAATTTACTATGCTTTCAAAATGCAACACAATTGCATATCTCTAAAAATAAATATTTCCATGCTAAAAAAAATGGATGAGGATGGCTTAAAATTTTTGAAGCTAATGGTCAAAAGTACAAACCGCATTTAGGGTAAACATATGAGATTCCTACATGAAACTAGATGTTTCCTTCAGAAGCACTTGAAGCAAAATTATGAGAGAAAATGTTAAAGTAGACAATACAAGTATTAATATATCTAAAATAAAATAAAATAAAAGGCACAAATGGGTGCCAAAGGATATAGGAATTTGGGGGAGGAGAGTTTGTAGGAAGACCTGTGAAAAATTTAGAAAATGAACAGAGAATGAAAAAGGCATTGCATCATGATTATGAAGGAGAAAAAAAAAAAAAAAAGAACATTTTTAGTCTAAAAAACAAAACAGACCACTGGGAACTATGAATGAAAATATCTTATTTTTTTTGAACCTACTGCTTAGGGAATTACAATTGTATTTTCTTATAGAGAAGCTACCAGTGTTGCAACTACATCATATTTGATTTCATCACAAATATAAAATAAAAATCTTAGAAAAGAAGGGAACTAAAGCACTTTTTTTAAATTGAAGATGGCATTTTTTAAGTCATTCTGAATGAAAAAAAAAACAAGATGTGACATCTGGGAAAGGCTGGTGCCATACATAAAACACTTGTACCAGTTTCCTTCTAAAATAATGATTATGATTTTATTATTAAATATTGATTTATTAGTAGTACATGTTAAAATTTTTGATTTACAACTAAAGAGTAGAGTTTATCAAATATTGAAAACTACTTATGTATTTTATTGAATATTGATCATTTTTGAGTTCCCATTATTACTGATTGATAAATTATTTCCCTTCATGCCTTTATGCATGATGATGTTGCTCATTTATCATCAGTCTCAAGTCACAATTTTGTTCTAATTCCTATTTTTCACTTTTTTTTTGTCTTATTTTTTCTCCTGCCCTCGGGTTGGGTTCTGGGTCAGTGAGGGTAACCTGAGGTAGCTCAGCCAGGGCTCAGGTTGGGAGTAAGAGAGGAAAGAGGCTTGAGAGATCCGGGTGGCCCCTGGTCACGGCCACCTTGCAGCAGTTTGAGCTGCTTCTTCCTGAGGTCCACTGGACTGCAGGGTCTTCTGCTGCACTGGCGGTGCCTCATCCCTGAGCTCCCAACAAATCCTTGGGTAAGGAAGAGACATGAACAGGAGAGACAGATTTAAACTATAGAAGTTTTTGGCTCCAAGTAAATTCCTTTCCAGTCCTCCCAGCTCCTGGAGTTGGGTGCACAGTCTGACTGCACCATGACTCATTTTGGGGCATGAGGACATTTCCTTGGTAGCTGTCTCCTCCCAGCACACAGTAAGCCTGGAGACGCTGGTCAGATGGGAACGCTCAGTGCCTAGGACACAACTCAGGTCACAGGGAATTCCTACAGCCTTGGAGAATGCCACAGCACACACTAAAGCATTGCATCTGAATTGCAACCGAGCCTTGGGGGCAAACTGCCAGATCAAACAGAGAGTGTAGAATATGTGCTTTCTTTGATGATAATAGGGTAATACTATTAATATCAATACCAGATAACAGAGTGATTAATTTTGCATAACTGATTCTGAAGCAAAATGCCTCAGAAATATGCCTGTGTGAATTGCACCTTTGTATATGTAATTTACAGATAGCTCCACTTATGGAATTAGTTATTAGGAATACTTTGATGTATTCTTCCTATGCTTAAATGATGTGACCCTTATGTAATGATTAATTGGTTTTCCCACAAAACGTTCCTTTTCTTTAATTGGCTTATGCATCCACTCTGTGGACCGTTCATCAAAGTATATTTCCTCAGTCAACCTGCTCTTCAATGGTAACACAGCTAATTTTCTTTCATGTAGCCATTTTGTTTTGAAGCACCATTAAGACACAATATCTGGGGGCTGTTTTTCCATTTGCATTTCAAGATAACCTCAATACCTTCTTTGTCATGCTTGTTCTTATTTTAAGCTTCCTAGATTTCCCTATACCCTTTGAAACTCAAGACATAGCATTTCATATATGTGTGTGTGAATGTGTGTGTGCAGGTTTGCATGCATTATATCTCCCTGACCACTTGTTATTAACAACAGACTAATCATGGAATTGTTAGTGGCATGTCTTTTAAGTTTGATTCCTTTTATGGTTACAAGGAGAGTTTATATGCAACCTGAGGCATAAGAAAAAAAAAGAAGAAAAAAAACAAAAACAAAAAAAAACTTCTGATTTTACTGAGCAGAGGCACTTTCAAAAAGCCCAACCAAACAAAACAAAACAAAAAAACCCCCAAAAAACCAAACAACAACAAAAAGTATAGTACTTAGTTCTTAGAATTTTTAAATGGAATTTAAATATATACAAATATATGCATGTATGAATAAAAACACCTGATATATTTTTTTTCTCAAACTACTCAAGTAAGAGGAATAGATTCTGCTCTGCTAGGACATATAAACCCAAGTTATTTTTCCTCAAAGAAAAAAAAAAAGGATAAAGGTGGATAAGAATATTTTCTACTTCCTGTGAAGCGAGTATGAGGCTTAGACTCTCATCGTCAGCAGAGGATGACTTAATTCTCTGGAACTCCTTAGTTCGGATATAACCTAGCTCATCAGCTAAATCCTGTCCAAAAGCTGTGTTCTGAGCAGGGCTAATAAAAAAGTGTTGGAAGCAGACCAATCACAAAACAGTTCTACTTGTTTTATTATTAAAATATTATGTTGTAATAGTGCAAAGAATTCCAGATCTATTAATCTACGCTGTTGAGAAATCTACAGTCATGTACTTGCATCATCCTTCCTGAGACTGCCACAGTGGAATTATTACATTCACTTTAGAAAGGACCAGGTTCAAGATGCATTTTACAAAGGGCAGCAGGTGTTAATGATGATTGGTCTGCAGTCAATGTAGAGTTTCCAAAAGGCTATAAAGGTTTTTTTGTTCTGTTTTGTTTTGTTTTGTTTTTTGGTGTGGAGAGGGAGGAAACAGAAAAGGAACATGTAAAGGAAGAACATGTAACAACACTTTTAAAAATCTTGTCAAAATCAGATGAGATTTTTTCATCACTTGCAGTTTTCTTTCTTTTAGTAGTACCTCAATATTAAATACTGATATCGGTTTGCCTGCATATTCAGTATTTTGCACATGGTATAGACATTTCAAGAGCTTTGAAGCAGTCTAAAGAGATGGAGAAACAGATACTTCCATATCTCTATTTCAGATTTTGTCCTGTAAAAAATTATCCACAGGAGCTTAGCAGGTAAATGTTGCAACAGTTGTATGCATCATGCCCTATGCAACTCCACACCGATTTAATGTTTTCAGATAGTGATTACTGCACAGACCCATTTTATGCTAGAACTGCACCATATTAGTGCATTTACTTAATGAAAATATATACCTGTGGAAAAGTGGCATATTATCAAAGCTCAACCTTTCTGTATAGGACCCTACGGAATCTGTATCATCTTTCAGCCCACTCTCTTTAAAAAAAGACCTTAATAACCTGTCATCCAATCCAACAAAGAAAAGCACAGATTTCCTCCTGACAATTTTTTTTGGCTTTTGGGAATTTAACTAGTATCTGAAGGGAATTTCACAATTAGGTTTTTGGAGGAACTATCCATTATTTTTTCTGTGTAGCTTTGGAGAATTAAATTAAAATCAGTAAACAATATACTCTATACCTGGAAAAAAATAATTACATTTAGATACTCAGTGTTTGTGATCAACTCCTTTATTCACTGTGACCAATTCCTTTGTAGAAAAGGAGTTAATAATTGTGTTTGCTCTTTCTGCTTTATCATCTGGGGAGAAACACATAATTTCCATGGGTGCTAGAAATTGTTTATAGTAGTATTGGTAGCACGGAGTAAGACATATTATACTTTTGGTTTGGATTCAATTCTCTAGTTTTCAACTCGCTTACTTAATCTGTAAGCAAAATCTGTGTAAGCAGAATTATTTTCATGTTTGAGTTTATCTTACTGTTAAACCTTGAGGATTTGTTAAGAAAGCTGAAATGATAATTAACGGATTTGGCTGAATTTACATTGTTGCCCATAGCTCATAATAAGCTGAAGAAGGCAGAGCCAATTTTATGTTAATCACATTGCTATTGCTTCATTAATACTCTTCTTATTTATATTAAATGTGGAAACTTTTACAATAATCACGGTTACTTAAACATGTTGAATTGTGGCAAAATACGCAGCGCAGGTTTACTATATCCAATTTGTTACTATTGTATTCTGAGGGCTGTAAATTCTGTGCAGAGGAAAAAGCATGTAAGATCCTAGTTCACCAATCTGTCTTCAGCATGACACATTTATGTAACGCCAGTAATTTAGCACTTACTGGGAGTTGTAAGCTTTGGGAACTCCTATTACATCTTTTTAAATTTAATATAACAGCTTTCTGCTGTATCTTCCAGCAATTAAAGGAAGCTTTTGACCTGGATGGAGTAAGCCCTGTTGACGCGGGGGTCTCAGACACCACGGACACAATCAATGTGATCAAGCAGTGCCAGTTTATTCAGGGTTCCAGTCGTGCTTATATGCAAGACTTCCCCGTACACTCTAGCGCTTCTTTACAATGATTGGTTAAAACCCCGCGTCCACGCGTCTAACTATACAGTGTGATAGGCTAACTTGCAGTGTCCACGCATCCTTACATTTAACGAACATCCCCCTCTTCCTGTTTGTCTCAACTCTTTGACTCCTTATCTGACTCTCTTCCTTAGTCAGCAGTCCTTCTTCCTTTCAGCTAGATCTGGTGCCCTTCTGCCCTTTCATCTAGATCTGGTCTGCTCACAACATGACCACTGGCCTTCAGAAATCCCGCAAAGCCCCAGTGTGTCTATACTGTATCAGCTTGGGTGGGATTTTATAGATTGGTTGAAGGAATTGCCCTTTTCTGTCATGCTGATGAGAGTAAATGATAAAATGGTCTCTTTTCCTCTAAAAATATAAAACTCCTGGGTATGCAGAGTGAAATTTGATTTTTTTGAGTTCTAAAATACCAAACATTATCCTGCAATATAGATTTTTTTCATGCAGAAAAAAATGCGAAGAACAATTGTGATTCTTTGCTCTGGTTTGCTGCTTAATGAGACTGCAGTGCGCTTTTTTTTCTTTTTTTTTTCTTTTTTTTTTAACTGTACATGCTGACCATAAGTAAAGGACAAAGGGAAGCTGAAGCTTCCTTTTTACAAAGTTTAATTTGCTGGAACCTCAGGTGTCAATACTTTCTCTGTCTTTGTAGCACTTTGTAGTATTACCTACTAAACAGGACTCAATAGTAAAAGCAGAGAAAAACAGACAATACGAAAGTCAGGAGTGAGGAACACATGCTGCAACCTACCGTAGTAGTGTCAACAGAAATATGATCAGAGAGATATTTTGAAAGAGAAGCAGACAGACACAAAATTTTATCACTAGGTCTTTTTATTGGCATAAGATTCTAATGATAGTCACGAGTATTTGTTTTATCAATCAGACCAGGTAAAAAGGTCCATTCCAGAATTTCATCTAATCTGCAAAGGACAGGTTATATAATACCTTTTGCTATCTACTCGCAATGTTCACAATAAATTAGGCTCTGCTTTCAGCTAACAGGTTTGCCTATAGCTATTCATTTGTCTTACTGTCTTGAAGTTATGCCTTCTGCTGTCTTGTTTTGTTAATGATGCTGTCCCAATACCAAGTCTATGACAGGCTTTTTTCAGCAACGAACACTCCTTAATGGAGTCTTTCTAAAGGTATGCTTAGCTTTCCAAAATCTAGGCCAAGCTTTGAGGTCATGAATTGTCTACAGTTTGTGATTTCTTTGATTTCACTCTTCTATTACTAGTAAGTTTTTCTGCAACACACTGTATTTGGCATCGGAGTGTTTCTCAAATTCATATGACCATAAGTTGTCTCCAAAATGATTTGTTTTCTATTTAAAACAAGGTAAGCTCAGAGATATTAATCTTAGTGAATGCAATTTAATTGAATATTTAAGAATATATCACTTACAATAATTTAAAATTATTTATTTAAAGGTCTACTGTGCTATTTATGCAACATATCTCTAGCATTAGAGATTAAACTGTTCAATCTACTCAAGGAATATTTGCTGTACAAGAAAACGTATACTGTATCAAAGCCAGCAAAAAACTCTAATTTGTTCTCCTTTTTTGGACTACAATAGGAAGCAAACAACAACATTTTCACATATTTGAAAGGTAAAGTCTTAGCTATAGCAATGTTATGTAAAGATCACACAACACAAGACATATAAACGAGCAACATAATCTAACAAAATAAGATGCTTCAAGAGCCCAAGATCTAACTATTCAAGCATGCAAAAGTTTTATGTTTCTCCCATTTGAGCCAGAATGAAAAATAAGCAAACAGAAATTTAAGCATTTCCATGTCAGCACAATATTTCTAAGAATGAACTTAGATGTTTTCCACAACTACCAATCTAAACCTCTTTTCCAATTCCAGCGATGCATATCCAGAATCTCTATTCTGTGTGCTTAGAAGGGTAGGTTCTTCAGAAAGCAAAAGCAGAAAAGCTTCCATTCTTACCAGAAATTGTCCAAAAAGGAAAGAGCAAACCGTAGAGAACCATACCTGAAACTTCAGTTTCTGCCCAGAGACTAGACAGTCCAGTAACATTATGTAAATGAAGCTTTCCAAACTATTCAATTTTCCTGATCATCTGTATTACTAGAGGGAAGGTATGACAAGAGTATGACCAAAGTTTATTGTTTAGGGTATGCACAGAGATGGAAGAGTCTTACATTTTGGTTTTCCTAAAACTGTTCCAAAAACCACAATTCTATCAAAGAACACAAGTAACTGTAAGAATAGTGATTGCTCATATGCAGTCTGTGTGTGTGTTCTTTCATACATTATGCAATTCCATCCTGCATCCTGCAATCCTTCAAAAATGTGGTCTTGCTGAACCCATGGAAAAGGCAGACCAGAGTTCCGTGCCAAGCCATTGAGACATAGCACAAGTTCGAATCTCTAGCTTGTTTAGACTAAACCACCAGACACTTAATTCATTTCAGCAGGGCATAAATTGCATAAGCTTACCATAGCTTAGAGTGTCTCAGGACAACTGATGCTGATTTCTGCTTTTAGTTAAAGCAATTTGAGATTAAAGTGGCTGAAGCCTACTTAACTGTGCTTTAAGGCTTTTATCATTCTTTTTTTTCTGCTTGCTCAGACTTGAGTGATAGCATTATAGTTAAGTATCTGAGAAATTTACTTAAGTAAGTGTTTAATGGAGGATTTTTTTTTTCTAGGCAAGTATTGTGGTGTTCTTCCTGTATTCAAGTATGTAATTGCCTACATGGAGACTAGTTTTTAGAATAAGATAAAAGAAGGAAGTGAAATAGTTTTCCTAAATAGTATCTAGTCATGTCTTAGGAAATACACATTTAAGGTAGATGAATATTATACATATATATATGTGTGTGTGTGTGTGTGTGTGCGTGTGTGTGTGTGTATGTGTTAATGTGAGTATGTATATATATACTTGTAATTCAAGGTAGGGAAATTTTACACATATTTCTTCTGTGATACTCATATCATTAGTTAGCTTACAGCATGTGTAGTCTCTTGGTATTTATTTTAAACCCTAGGCAGAATCCAGACATATTTATATAGACAAAAATAATAAGAAGTTTCTGACATTTTCTTTCAACATTATTTGTGGTAGTTCAAGCAACATGGCTTACAAGAAGTATGGTGTAAAAATGGATTTCTATTAATCTTTATCTATTTTCTATGGCAGGCTGGCATCATCCCATTATTTAATCCTCTTCTTCAAGGAGAACACTTATCTGCTGAAATACATAGCAGTTTAGTTTACCTACCTACAAGAAAGAGCTTTTTTTTCTCAAAATTCAGGAAATGACAGAACTATTTTCACTTATCTTTTGTTTCTTATTTCCTATTTATGTTTCTTTGTTTTTCTTATAATTCAATTTTAATGAATTAATAAATTGGATTAATGAGGAATACAAAATAAACATAGAACTCAGGTAAATCTGGAAGCTGGCAACCTTCATTATTATTAGACTAAACTAAAACTCTCAGAAGAAAAGCAGACATTCTTATCAGTAATTGAATATATCCATGAAAGGAATAAAAAGGTATTTTTGATCACTCTTATTCCCTTTAGTGCAATCATTAAAATGGCTGTTTTTACTTAAGTAAGCTTTGTAACCAATCTGAAAATCTTTTTGTTCTCAGCAGGACTTCATGATTCCTTAATAGTATATACGGTATGGGTAATCTTTGTTAAGTCATAGTCTTTGTTCTTTTTTAAAAAAATAATATTTTAAAAGAAGATAATCTCTCATTTACTGACTAAAAAAGAACAGATTTTTAAGCACAAAACCTAGCTTTTTGTTTAACCCTTGATCTTTGATACTGTTGAATTTTTGCACTGATTTTTTTTTGATTTAGCATTTTATGTTTTCATTCCAGTGTTTTCCATCTTGAGTCCTTGAGTCTTCACTTCAACAATCCTACCTCTACAAGAATATTTATTTATTTATTCATTCATTTATTTTATTATTGGGTGGTGTATTTTTTTTCTTAGAATTTATCAATATTCTCCCAAAGTTTCAGGGGCCTAAAATAACAGTGCTCATGTGTATTTCTTACAATTATAGATTTCTGGGCCAAAGAACTACTTTGCTCCTATGATTTCTTTCCAGTAAAATCAGTAGTACAGCAAAGCAGTAAATCAGAGCAGTATGATTTCTTTCCTTCTTTCCTTTTCTCCTCTTGTAACAAATAATGATAAAGCTGTACCTTTTCAATATAGCTGGAATATGTTCACTATACTTACATTCCGATTTTAGCAAGCTGAGAATGACATGCTTGCTGGGACTGCATTTTAAAAATTGCTTAGTAAAATTACTGAAGGAAATGCAGCTGAAAATGGTATTGGAAAAAAAAAATCAGTATCAGCAATATAATAACTTCTTGTATTTTATCAACTTTGCAAAGCTGTGCTGTATTAAAATAACAAAATTGCTCTCTGGTGTCTCTTTAAAATGAGTGAAATGTACCAAAAACTAAACTACAAAAGGATAAGGCCGGGTGATTTTCCATCAGCAGTACTGTATTTGGAAGACTAGTTAATCTTCATTTCTATAGGTCATGAACCAAGAACCAATAAAATCAACAAAAGTACTGCTAGCACTAGCAAACAGGGATATGCGATAAAATGAATTCCTTTGTGGCAGCCAGGTGCATGATTCATTTTCTTTTTTTTTCTTTCTTTCTTTCATTCTTCCTTTCTTCCTTTCCTTCTTCCTTTCTTCCTTTCTCTTTCTTTCTTTCTTTCTTTCTTTCCTTCTTTCTGTTTCTTTTTTTCTTTCCTTCTTTCTCTTTCTCTTCCCTCCCTCCCTTCCTTTCCTCCCTTCCTTTCCTTCCTTCCTTCCTTCCTTCCTTCCTTCCTTCCTTCCTTTCCTTCCTTTCCTTCCTTCCTTCCCTTTCCTTCCTTTCTTTCCTTTCCTTCCTTTCCTTCCTTTCCTTCCTTCCTTCTTTCTTCTTTTCTTTCCTTCTTTCTTTCTTCCTTCTTCCTTCCTTTCTTTCTTCCTTCCTTTCTTTCCTATTCAAACCACCTAAAATGATGATAAAGAAAATATAATATTAAAATTGCTGGTTTGGGATCTAAACCTTAGATGGATGAGGTAGCTTTTTGTTGCCTTCAACACACAGATAGGATCAAAAAACACAGTTAAGTTCCAAATAAAAACTGGGATGATTAGTTATGTGTGATATATACCTATTTATTTTAGTAAGCAAGTTGTCTATAACAACATATAAATTATATCATCATTAAGTGAAAATATACATTTTACTTGCTCCTCAGGCACCACTGTGTAACAGTGTGCTGTGGATATTCCTGTTTTGAGGTGAGTTGCTTTAGTTCCAAGGCTAGTTCATAATTTTTTTTTTTGCTCTTAGTTGAAAATTGGAATGTCCTAAAATCTGGGCACCTACCTAATGCTTACTGAAGTCAGTGGAACTTGCTCTCTTACAGTGGAGTGAGTCCTGACTTCTCTCAGAACTTGTGTGAAACTTCAGAGGTTATTTATTTCTTTTTAGAAATATCACTTTAAATTTTCTGACAGATACTCACCCATTAAGAACCCTAGCATGAATGTAGAATGTGAATGTATGAACAGCACAAACCCTGATGAAATACTTCTCTTTAGCTCCTGAATTAAAATATTCACAAAACTCCTGCAGTTATACATCACAGGGAGAAAACAAGCCCAAGAGAAAAAATTAATTTGCTTTCAATGTGTCAAATGTTTTCTTCTCATCTCCCAACAGTTCATCAGATTTTATTACTTTGTAATTCTCCTAAATAAATCTCTCTTAAAGGAAAAATGGTAGGTCTAAATTTTACACACTCAAAAGAGTCCTTATAAACAAAACATAAGTAACTGATGAAGCAATAAACACGCAGATCATCCCTGCTTACCAAGGTTATCCCTATGTAAAGGGATCATTCCCATTTCAAGAAATGACATACACTAAACTTCTTCCACTTGATCAATGGCTGACTGGCCAAGATGAGAGGGGTTGTTACTGGCTGTATGGCTGTACTGGCTGTACTCTCCTTTTGCTACCAGGAGTCTATTTTGGATTTCTTCATATACCCAAACTCTTCTTTTAGTGGTGGCAACAGTAGAAGTACTTGGGAAAAAGTGATTTTCTCAAACTGGAGCATGAGCAAAAGAGACTGTATCTGTGAGGTTTTGTTCAGTTAGTCAGCTCTTTTCATAGGCAAGTGCATCTTTTACCTATAATTATCTATCTACATATAGAGTTCTACATGTTGAACCCCAGGGTGAGTGTTTGCAGGATCACAGCCTATGTTAACAAATAATAAAAGAATTTAGCCTAATATATGTATATATTTGTTTTTTGACAGCCTCTTAGCCTTCTGTAAGACTTAAACCTTTCCTGATGGAGTAAGATACTTATATATCCAGTGCTAAGGATTTATTATTGACTTGATGGCATGAAGTTTCCTTGCTGCTTTCAAAATGAAATATGGAAAGATCAGAGGTGATGTCTTTTAACATTGCTGGGGTTTATCTCTCTCAAGTTGAGCAAGGAAAAGATTGTTATCAGAAAAGAGAAGAGGTTGTGTAAAAGAAAAGCTTATAAGGACAAGAATCAGAGAAACAGAAAAGGAATAGCTCTTTGAGGAATTTGTAAGAAGCCTGGCTTATGAAAAAGATCACTGAGGACTGATATTAATCAAATACTTTTTTTTTCTTTTTTTTTTTTTCTTTTTCTTTTCTTTCTGAATTAGCACACTGAAGTCTTGTTTTTAGTTGATAATAATAAAGTTTCTTTAGGTTTCCTGGATAAACTCAAGGGACTAGCTATCAACAATTCAACAATCTGGGAGAAGCACCTGAGAGGTGTACCGTATGACAGAAGAAGGCTGATGCTACCTTTGATATTTTTGAATGTTGATAAATCTAACGAATATGTTTATTATAATCACTTTATTCTTTTTATTAATTGCAGGCTAACAGCTATTTTTATGCATCAGTCACATGACGTGCAGTAAACTGTCATTCAATTATGTTTTTCTTTTACATATTATTTCTTAAATACCATTACTATTTATGATGACATATTTGTTCACCTAGGACCTTTGTTTCTATTTCCAGTGGAAAGAATAATGAATAAATGGACAATAAAATTTTAAGTTACTAGAATGGCTTTCCAAACCAACCAGAGTGGGGAGTGCCACTTAAGTTACTAATTGTCACTAACAATCCCAAATGTGTTTGCTGTTGGGCTTAGGGCTTTTTTTTTCATTTACCCCTCTTGACCTTCAAAAAATGAAGACCTCTGTGAATAGATTGATAATCTACAAAGTGGACAGAGAAAAGAATCCAATTAAAAGACCTTTTTTTTTTTTTTTTCCCCTAGCTAGAAATGCAACAAAAATACAATAACTTCAAGAGCAATTCTGTTGTTGCTAAATCCTATGCTCTGAAATATTTGGAAAAAGAAGAGTATCTCTTTTCACTGAATCAATAATAGAGATAATCATCTTCTCAAGAACTTTCAATCTGATGATAGTTTGATGAAATTTAATATCTAAAACTCACAGTAATTTTGGCAAAATTCCAAGATATTAATGTGCTCATGTGTTTTATGTATATATTCTGCTCTAATGCACATAATGTAATGTATTATTATGTATCTATGTACTTAGAACTGGGAAAGAAATAGAGGTATATAATTACCTACATTTTATATGCCTTAGTTGAAACACTGAAATTATGGAAATCTCAGTAAATTACACCACAAAAGAAATCAGTAGTTTCTGTGGTCTCAGCACTAGACAAGTTTGAAAAGTCATTTAAATATTTAATGGTGAGAAGAGAATTATAAATTCAAACAGTTATAACTGTAGTAGTGAAACAGCTTCTTTATCTATAAGAACCTCAAGGGAGGCAGTGAGGAGGATGGTGCTGGCCTCTTTTCACTGGTGGCCACCGACAGAACTAGAGGGAATGGCCACAAACGGAAGCACCAAAAGTTACACAGGAACTTAAGGAAAAATTTCTTAACAGAGAGGGTGACAGAGCACTGGAACAGGCTGCCCAGAGAGGTTGTGGAGTCTCCTTCTCTGGAGATCTTCAAAACCCGCTTGGACGCAGTCCTGTGCCACGTGCTCTAGGTGACCCTGCGTGTGCAGGGGGGTTGGACTAGATGGCTTCTAGAGGTTCCTTCCAATCTTAAGCATTCTATGATTCTATGATCTACTTATGTTGCATACTTATAATTTTATGTCTAAATTCTGATTCTGGCTTTTTTGATAAGCCTTTGGTTTGTTTATCACATTTGACATTACAAAATTGTTTATTTCAGGGAATAAATCACCTTTGACTAGTATTTGAGGAAATTAATGATGAAGTGCATTTTGTAAACAAACGTAGTAAGCATCAAAATTTCTTCTGTGAAAAACTGAACAGACTTCACTAGTAATATCAGTAGCATCAGTAGTATCACAATCTGTGCAGTATTTTAGGTACAAATAGATACCATTTATAATTCTCTCCCTAATAGTTCATATTCTGTTTTACATAAATTTAGACTTTTACATTTTATGGCTATTGGATGCACTTCCTCATGTTACAAATCATAAACTTTAAGCTGTACACAAAAAACATTCACAGTGCATTAATCCTTATTTCCCTGATGACTTCTCAGATTGTTATTTATTTATTTATTTAAATCATTCTACATAATTTAGAGAATCAATATTGAAATTAATTCCAGCTACCAATGGCAGAAAATGTACCTCTCACATTCAGCAGATATACTGGACTGCCATTCAGTAGTCTAGAGACCTGAAGTACCTTAAGTAGGCATACGATGTCTTCAGAATAACAAAAAATAATGGTAGTAATGAAAAGCTCTCACATCCATATGTACTTCTGAAAGTCCAGGGAAGATGATGGAAAAATTATTTCATCAGGTTTCACCACACCGTGGTTCAGGGCTCTCCCCTTTTTGAAGCTGAAAGTAATTTTATAATGCATTTTTATGAAAGTATTTTTATAATGTGATAAAAGTGTTAAATGTTAACAAAGATAATATTATCATACTTGTATTTTATATTTAGGTGCTAGAAATATTTTAGGGAAGATTCCAAATCACTTTGAGAACAGTTGCTTAAATATTGCCAATAGAACAGAATAATGCATAAAAATAATCTTGAAAGTTCAACATCATTAAAAAGTTTTCGAATCAATGTAAAATGCATTTCACGTTTTTGGAGCAAGCAGTATTAGAATTTATCAGGCAGAGACTTAAAAGTCTACTGCAATAAAGATTTAAAGAAGTAAAATACATAGTCAATCCTTTAATAGCTCATATATTTTAACCTCTGCATCCACATTTTTATTTTTTAATACTCTTTTCCATATGTTTCTGATGATAGAGTTCCATTTGATTTTTATCTTTGGAGATGCAACTAAATAATTTGATAGAAGTGGCACATCATTCTGCCCCATAAGTAAAATCAGTGAAAACAAAAAATACCCCCTGTGAAAGGCATTCAACCTACTGTAAAGAAGAGTCATAGTTGTTGGTAAGGAATTACAGATATTTAGATTCCAAAGCACCAGATTTTGATGGCAGAAAACCAGATGGCAGATCAAGGTCTCCAATGCTGATCGATGTGGTGAGCAGACCACCAGTTGCAGTTTTTATCTCCTAACAGTCAGTTCTGCAGGTATTATGGACTCCATCAGAGGTATAAACATTTCTCTTCTGCTGGCAGAAACCATTACTTTATGAAAAACTGTGACCAGAACTCTGTCCTGCAGAAATAGCATTCTTTTGGGCAGTCAATATATATGGAAGGTTGTATTTTTCAGTACACAATAGTATATTCAAGGGCATATTCAAAGACTAATAAGGTACAAAGAGTATGAGCAGCACAAGAATATTCACTAGTTGCCAATCAGCTAATCTCTATAGAGAAGTTGCAGTCATTGTTGGATTCTATGCCTATTTTGCTAAAAAAAAAATGCAATTCAGATTATCAGTAGTAGTGGATATCATACACTACAGACTGAGCTCCTTATTTCAAGAGTGAGGTTTAAAATGGATAAAATGTTATTCCTACAAATAATTTTTCTTTAGTACTGTAAACATTGTTTAGGAATAGCTGTATTTTCTTTCTCTTTACCACATTTGGACAGTTTGTAGGGGCAAGAGAATGGAGCTGTTCAATCTGCTACAGTAGGTTCATACCCATCTTCTTGCTCTGATTAACACTTTTCTTGGCAATGGAGAAGGGAAAAAAAAATAGAGATTAAGTGGATCAGAAAGAAAGAACCACAGCCCGGCATCTGTGCCTAGTTTTCTGAATATTTATGAGAATGGAACTGAAGTTCTCTCCTTCCGCGCATCTGAGACTCTCAGTCTTTTGACATGGTTTTTAATGTTGCTGGAGGGAGTATGTAATATGTTTCATCACCTTTTTTTTTTTTTTTTCCTCTGGAAAACTGAGAAATTTTAAAGATTAGTAGGATATACATTTCTGTTTATCTAAAGAAAGAAACAATATGAGTTTTTAACTGGGTGTTATCATGATAATTTAATCCTTGTAGCTATTCATAAGTTACTCACGCTGCATTCTTTATACTTGCAATGACAGTAAATACAGTTTAAGTAAGTGAACTGTGGATGCATAATTAATCTGAGATTGTGTCTTTTTAATTAAAGTTCTATAGAATACTAATTAGATTTTTTTTCATGCTAGTGGGTTATTCAGAGACATTGTCTTGAGAAACTGGTCAGAAATTTATTGATTAAATATTTGCATATGCAATATAAACACTAATATTCCTTTTATTTTGTTCTGCTGTTGCTCAAATGAATTTCTCCTCAGAGAGGTATCTAAAATGGAATTTAGAGTCATGCATTGCTAACTCTTGTTTCCAACCCCCAGAAAGTGCAGTGTACTCAACCATGCACAACTGTGCACTGCTTAACTTCAAAGCACTGGAACAGGCTGCCCAGAGAGGTTGTGGAGCCTCCTTCTCTGAAGATCTTCAAAACTCGCTTGGACGCGGTCCTGTGCCACGTGCTCTAGGTGTCCCTGTGTGTACAGGGGGATTGCACTAGATGACCTGTAGAGGCCCCTTCCAACCTTAAGCATTCTGTGATTCTATGAATTCAGGAATAATCCAGTTCTGCCTACTTAGAGAAATAATAAGTTGTATGAACTATCAACATTCATTCTACAGACTGTCAACATGGAGGAGAAAAGCTTTTAGCAGTCTTTCCCCCCGCCCCACTGCCAAGTAGAAACAGGGCAATAACTTCATAAAAGTATAAGAACCCTATCTAATGTACCAGATAACAGAAGAGTTCTTTTCTGTGCCTGACATAGAAATAACAAGCTATATATCAGTAAACAAAATATATTTTAATTTCAATTATTAAATGCAGAAGAAAGCATTCCAACACACTTTATAGGAAGATATTTGTAGAATAAATACTACCCAGAACTTGTAACTCAATAGTACTTCAAGACTCAGCATGCAAGATTAATGTTGATGTTAGGAACGCCACACAGATAGATGTTCTTATCAGTGATTATTTTACCACAAACTGAAGTGTCTGGTTTTGCAAACATATTGATAAGTATTGTACAAGCATATATTTTTGTAGGTTCAAGCTCCTGGATCTCAGACATTTATACTAATAAAATCTAGTACTTCTTTCCATCATTATGGCCCTGAAGGTATGCTGATGATTACTGTACAACTCCCTGAGAGGAAAAAAAAAAAAAAAAAAAAAAAAAACTACTTTATAGAACTGTTCAGTTTTAAAATGGATTATCATAAAACCACTATCAGTTCTTATTATAGATGACTGCAGTACCACATTGTGAAACTAAAGGGATATTTAAATCTTAAACCATAAATATATCTTCTGAATTTTTGTACTGATTTTGAATAAAAACTTGACTTAATGTGCAAAATTAATTACTACTTATTAATCAGTTAGGATAATTTATATTTACATTGGTAAAACTCTGGTGACGTTCTAAACTTCAACATTCCTTTTCCTCAACTTATCCTTCAAAAGCAGTATGCAGGCAGACTGATAATTCTATGAATTCTAACTATAATCCTATCTTGTCATAACTACCAAAGTTACAAATTTTTCATAATATGAATGCACTTCATAATACCTTCAGGCTTATTTCATGGCAACATGAAAGTTGATTCAATCCTAGTTCACAGCATTCTTTGCAGCAACATTCATCAAACTTTCTTGGCAGGAAGTCAAAATCACTGTCACTAAAATGGTAAGCAGAAAGCCAGTTCAACTGTTAGATATAAGTGGGTCCCAGAAAGAACACACCACTTTTGCAAAAGCAGATTGAAAACTATTTGAGCAGACAGTGGCAAATGCTTAGATGTAAAGTATTAAGAGGCTGTTAAAGAGGGTTCCAATAAAACAGTGCATGCAATCAAAGAGTCTCTGGAGATTCCAGTATTTAAATCACATTCTGACTGTCTTATGTGGGTTTGGACTCACCATTCAGATCAGGATTCTCAAGCATTTGATCTACACTAGTCATTTACGTTCTGTCTACTGTCAAGAGAAAGTATTTCAGCATGATTCATTGTATTTCTCTTCAATATCTTTTACAATTTAGGATGAATCTTCCCTAGAATTGCCTGTTTTACTTCACTGACTATTAAGAAGGCCTGCATAACAAGCTTAGATTAAATGCCAAACTTTTCAATTAATCAAGACTAATTCCATTCATAATACCTGATTCCACTTCCCATTATGCAAAACAAATATTAAAATAGGTTAGAATAAAATTGTTTATATTTGGTTTTGCTTTTAAAACATATTTTTCATTTGCTTTTTGTTTTTAAGATTTGCATAGCTGAGCATTTCTACATCCATTCTTCCCAACAGTAAATATGTATCTAATGCAAATTTTCAAAGAGATGATTTGACTATAATAAAATATTAGCTAAAAAGTTGAGAAATCATAAACTAACTAATCCCTATTCTTCTGGGATTTTTATACTTCCAGCAATTGAAAAGTTTGCTAAAGAGTCTTCTTTCATGGTTGTGGATGCGGCTGCAATGAAGAAAACTCAAGGAGAAACAGCTGGGCAGACTGATCCGTCTCTGACTGAAAGCAGATTTGCACAAGTGTAAAGCCACAGTTGATGTAGTTGCTGCTCAGGCCATGAATTCAAGAAGCTTATTTGTGCTTGAAAGATTTGGACTATCTGCCAGAGCCACCTGCTCCCAATCTTCTTACTGTTGAGAGAAATCCTTTTCATGTTGTCCTCACAGCCAACTTCAGTTCAGGAGGACTTCCAAAATACGTAATCACTGCATAAACAGTAGTGGACTTCACCAGTGGTCAGTGCTTTGTAGCAGTGGATGTACTTATAAAACCAGAAAACCAGTAGGATCTTTGGACTACTATGATATTTCCAGTTCTTCCTCCTGCATGCGCTGAAAAGACATTTTAACTAGCATAAATAAAAGTACAACTACATTTGAATAAATCTTTCTGAAACAAAGTCACTGGATTTGATGACTATAGAAGTCGTCTTCGAAAATCCCATTATTGCAAAAGTCTCTTAAAAACGCCCTAGTGTTTGTTTTTATAGTTCTCTATTTTTTTCCTCATGCAATGTTTTTGTATAACTTGTATATATGCATATATAGACATCACAAATATCTTCAAAACTATTCAAAATTAAATGCCACAAGTTAGTGACATCATAGATAGTCATGACTCACCTACGATTTTGTCTAAATGGAGAACAAAGATCACTCACTGTTTTGCCTGACATTTCAAGTCTTTTGCTAGGTCTGCAATCAATTATGAGAAGATAATATAGATATAGAACAGTAATATAACTTCATAAGTAGTTCATTTAGTATAAAGCATCATTTAATAAAAAAAAATCTGTCAACTAAGAGACAGAAATTGATAGAATATGAAGCAGATTTTATTCAAGGCAGAGACTGTGAAACTGTCTTGCACAGGGGAGAAGAAAGTGAGGATGGACTGATAAAGCTGATTGACTGAATATTATGGCTTATATAGCACTTAAAAAGGGCTTAGGTTTATGGGATGTGTGAAAACATCAAATTTAGGAGATAAAAAAATGGCTTCATACAAAATTTGAACAGCCAGGCGCTCTATTGTCTCCAAGCCCTTGGATAATAATTCAGAATAGCTATATAAAAATGATTTTTTGTAGTTTTTGATGATGGTTTTCCTCAAGAAATAATAGAGTTGTGAATTCATTTAATTGTATTTATGTATGTCAAACCCAGGCCATTTGATGTATTACAATATATATTTTTTTTTGGCATGTTTAGAATAACTCCCCAAAGAATCATTAATTATATTTCTTCTACATATGGTAGAACGAAATTACAAATGTTATTTCATAGTGGTCTTTGCAACAAATTAAGTGAGAAAATTATTTTCTTGGTTAACATAGCAGAAAGAAACATCAGTGAAATATCAATTCCTTATTTACAGAATGAAATTAATCGCTACTCTAAAACTGCTGCATTTCTTGAACCTTAACTAGAAATGGAATTACTTTTTTTTTTTTTCTCTAGACAATTTGTAGGCATTTCTTGTAGATAGAAATTAGTTTTAATGTCTCCCAGAACCCTAACACTAAATAGGAAAACACTGGATCATTCCTTATAGGAAATTATTTATATATTGATAAGATAAGCTACCAATCTGTGAGGAGCTAAAGACTGTCATAGATTAAAGATTTTGCCCAGTAATTTTTGCTTCTTCTTTGAAACAAAAAAAATGTCAGCTAAATTCCTAATGATAGTAGAAAGTCAGTATGTATCTCAGACAATCTTTCTCCATGAGAAAACTCTTAAGAGTTTGAAACATTTTGTGAAGGGCAAATGCATTAATGAAGGTCACATACAAAGGTTTTTATAGATGGTGTCCTACTGAAATTTGCACAATAGAGAAAAAAATAAAATAGAAAAATCTTGGCCTGCTTCATATGGTCTTACTATACTACATATAACCAGCACATTGCTTTCACAACACATTGTATTCACTTTTATTGTTTGATGAAAGTCAAGGTTTTATTCTAAAGTCCTTTTATATCTTTTATTGCCTCTTTGTTGGCAAATTATATACTTTTCAAGGCAAAACAATAACTTAAAAGTTGTGCAATTGCTAATAAAAAGTACATTTTCCTGTTTGTTGTCTAGGGCAACAAACTTGATAAGCTCACTTGAAATAATTGCTTCCCCTGTGATATGAGATTGAAAAATGTGTACCTCTCATGACTCAGTGTGGAGGGAAAGGTAATGCTCATTTTTCATACTATAGCCACATCCACATCAAGTGAACATTACATAAAATTAATTTCATTTATCCGTCTTTGTCCACCAGAGACAAGGACTGAAGTTATTCTATTTATTATCTATTATATTATTTGATTATTTATCTTGTAAAAAACTTTATTTTTTACTTCTTCCTCTAGTAAGCCTCAACACTAGTCAATTAATTACTTTCCTATAATAAATGACTACAAATAATATGATTCTTAAAATATATGTATATATATTATTAACCCACACCCAGGATTTCTTGACAAATGTTATCAAATTAATAAATAATTATAATATTAATTAATTAATAACTATTAGAAGAAATACAAAGCCTTTCTATTCTGGATTAGAAAATTGAATCCAAGAGAGGACGAAGTTGTACACCTAAGGAACATTCCTTGCTTTGACTACCATTTGTCAACGAACTTGCAATCACATGATTTCTAGTGCTATTGTCTATTGTCTCTACACACGGATGGAAATCAGTGATATGATTTTTTATGATTCAAGTGTTTGACCAATTATGCCTGCAAATTTACCCTGATTGTTTCAACTGATTTTTATTGATTATTTTACTGAGCTATGCACAACTTTCTTTTCAATAGAGACCATCTAGACATTTGAGACAAAAATTTAGTTTGTCCTCTAGGCTAAATCTCCTTTTATTCCTCGCTCTGTGCTTTCTGACCCTTCCCAAAATTCTTCTGCCAAGAGAAGGCTAGCAAGTTTCTCACTTTGTCACTGTCAGTCCACTATATTGATGAAGAAGGACTTACCAAGACATCACAGTATGTCAAACTGACAGCCCAGTAATGAAGTTCAATTCCTTGACCTCTGGCTAGTACTTTATTTAGTATTTTGGCTCTTTTTTGTTACTGACCGCCCAGAAGATAGTAAGTAACATTTGCACACCTGAAAATCAAGAGATCTTTAAATATTAGAGACATTTCCACATAGTAACATATTGAAAAATTTGTTGGTACGGAGTCGTAAATACTTGTAAGAAGGAAAAAGACCAGTTTTTAACAGTGACACTGGGGGTCTTTTGTCATTTAATTGCACCTTGTCTTTATTCAGCAGCCTAAATTATTGTATAGATTGGTGTAAAAAATTTCCAGCTTCTCACCACTAAGTTACTGGTGAAAAAGTGCTGACTGACTCCTAAAAAGGCTTCAAGGAAGATATCCATAATTTAGCTAATTTGTTTTTACATTTTAGGTAGTATGTAAGTAATTCGAATTAACTTTCATTTTCTTTTGTCTCTCTGTCCTTTATATTTAATTAATATTCTCTGGGCCTTACAGAGCTTTTAGATTTAAATTCTTGAACATTTAAATCACAGTCACCTGTATAACAAACATGCTGTGAGAACCAGAACCTTTCCACAGATTTATGTCTGCTTTTTTGAAAATTATTTTCTAAATCATATTGATTTTTTCAACTTTAATTTATTAAGACTTACTTTACTCTCATTTCCAATTTTAAAAGGTATTTAAAGGCTTATTTCTTGTATTTCATTACAAATTAGTTTTTTCAGTTCTTTTTAACAAGTTATTTCTGAATTCTCAGTTTCAGCCTATTCCTTGCTACCTACTAATGAATTTTTCCAATTCCTCTATTTACTTTGTTTCCATAACCTTGTTTATTTTCTTAATCACCCATTTACTAATGTCTTTTGGCAGTTTGACTGTCAAATAAACTTGACTTTATCTGATTTAACATATGTATCAGTTTAACTAAACCGAAGGTTTCTGTGAACACATACTCCTACACTACTTTTCCAGAACCTTTGCAATAGCAATATATTAATGAAGAATAACCTCCAACACTGACACTTTTTCATGGCTTTATCCCTAGACACCTATCAGTTTTCTGAAAGTTACATTAAAAAAAGCATATTTGGCAAAAATGTGCTAAACCTATATAATTATGGAAAGTGTCATTGGAACACAGAACAAGAAAATCTGCCAAGAATGGGGAGAAAACAACTTTTTTTCCCCCTGTGATTACTAAAACATGTTGCAGGAATTATAGTTCATTTACTCAATTACTGCCTCTAATTATTTGTTCAGAATACAGGCAGCACTTTTGTAGCATCTTAACACGGGACTTTGAAGATGCAAAGTAAGCGAGAGACCTAAATGCAAACATCTCTAGGTCTTCTACCCTGACTCATTTCTGTATCTCTTCATGCCAGTTCTGTGTATTCCGTTGACTTAAATCAGATGGTCATCCAAAATTCACTTTGCAAACACACCTTATACAGTGGACCATGTTATAAAAGACATAATTCAAAGAATGTTTTTTAATAGAAGGTAGAAGGAAATGGAAATGAGTTACAGTTGCATCATTTTCTAAACAGATAATTTTTTATGCTGTACATTATAATGGCTGTTAGCCATATTCATGTGAACATGAAAATTGGAATTAAAAGGTAGTAATTTATATATATTACACATATACATAGAAAAAATATACAAAATTTCCTGCTACTGCATCTGATACCATAGTCCATCAAAATATTTCATTTGAAAATTTAAGCAAAATTGTACCTAAATCCTTCTTAAAACTATGGGATTCTTCATATATTTACAAATACATATGTTCTTAAGTGCTTCACTGGATTTAGAAATCCAGACATTTATTTTTACAGCATAAGGCAATATTTTGCTGATTCCTTTTATAAACAGCTACAGATACAGTCACAGTGTGTTAAATGTTAAGGGAACTTAATAGATTCCTTAACCTCCTCCTTTTCCAGGAAATGTCTTTTCTATTAGAGACAGACAGTGTTAGGCTAACAGCATGGAGTGAGCAGGGAACAGGCCAGCTCTTCAAAGCAAAGTCTGTAGGGTTGAAATTCAGTATGGGGGGACTATAAAATGCCAGTCCATGTCAATGAAGTTTTACTGCCATCAGAAGATGCTTAGACCACAGCCAGCTAATTTGGAGGATGAAGCCAAGGACAGTAAACAGCAGTGCTAACTACATGGCATCTGCTCTGTGGTAGTGTTTCCTTGAAGCTAACATAGTGAGACTGACTATGCATCAGCATGGATTCACCAAGGGGAAATCATGCTAGTTGGAGGCCTGTGGCTAGGGGGGGCCCCCCGGGGGCAGTCCTTGGTCCAGTCCTGTTCAATTTATTCATCAATGACCTGGATGAAGGCACAGAGTGCTCCCTCAGCAAGTTTGCTGATGATACCAAACTGGGAGGAGTAGCCGATACCCCAGAGGGCTGCGCTGCCATCCAGAGGGACCTGGACAGACTGGACAACTGGGCGGTGAAAAACCTCATGCAACTCAACAAGGCCAAGTGCAAGGTCCTGCAGCAGGGGAGGAGTAACCCCAGACACCAGTACAGGTTGGGGACCAACCTTCTGAAGAACAGCTCTGCAGAGGAAGACCAGGGCGTTGTGGTGGATGACAAGTTGACCATGAGGCAGCAGTGTGCTCTTGTGGCCAAGAAGGCCAATGGGATCCTGGGGTACATTAAGAAGAGCATCTCCTGCAGGTCGAGGGAGGTGATCCTGCCCCTCTACTCAGCCCTGGAGAGGCCACAGCTGGAGTATTGTGTCCAGTTCTGGGCTCCACAGTACAAGAGGGATGTGGAGCTGCTGGCGGGGGGCCCGCGCACAGCGCAGGGCCACAAGGATGATCAGGGGCCTGGAACATCTGCCCTATGAGGAGAGGCTGAGAGAGCTGGGCCTGTTCAGCCTGGAGAAGAGAAGGCTGAGAGGGGATCTAATCAGTGTCTATAAGTACCTCAAGGGAGGCAGTGAAGAGGATGGTGCTGGCCTCTTTTCAGTGGTGGCCACCGACAGAACTAGAGGTAATGGCCAGAAACTGAAGCATCAAAAGTTCCACAGGAACTTCAGGAAAAATTTATTGACAGTGAGGGTGACAGAGCGCTGGAACAGGCTGCCCAGAGAGATTGTGGAGTCTTCTTCTCTGGAGATCTTCAAAACCCACTTGGATGCAGTCCTGTGCTACGTGCTCTAGGCGACCCTGCGTGTGCAGGGGGGTTGGACTAGATGACCTCTAGAGGTCCCTTCCAACCTTAAGGATTCTATGATTCTAAGTGATCTCTGGCTTAGCATTTAATTGGTATACATTTTGCTCTTTCTGCTCCAAATAATGAACACAGGGAGCAATTTCAGGGCTGAGTTCAGGGAAACTGAGGGAAACTTTATGTGGGAGATTTTTGACTGGTGTAACTAAAACTGTGACAAGAAGCATAATAACAAGTGAATGACTTGAATGATTACATTTCTGAGATCAAGGCTGTGCCACAGTCGTATTTTATTTTATAAATGTAGTAATAATGTTTAAAGTGGAGACTCCTACTTCCTTAATCTTTGTCTTAAGGATCTTCTGTATCAAGGTACTTACTTTTCTTCACTTCCTACCTGATACTGCTTTCACTCTTCTAAAAATATCTTAACAGTCATATTTCAAAGACAACATTTGCTATCTGATCATTTTGACATGTTCCATTTCTTATCTTGTCTATCCAATGCCTGTGAGTAGATGCCCCCTTCCACTATCACTGACAATTCTGCTAACAATGCAGCTGTCACATCTACCTTTCTACTTACAATGAAATGTAATGCCAGTTTGGAATTCAGAATTTTTGAAAAATTGGGGGATTTTATAATAAATAGAAAATGTCCTTACAGAATAATTGTTTATAAAGGGAGTAAGATGTTTTGGTATTGAATTTTCCTTCCACATTCTTATCCACTGCAGGATCCTTTAAGCTACTGAGAAACAAAACAAGAAGCTCTCTTCCTGTCTGCAACAACTGACGTGAATTATACATACTTGCACCAATTTTTTTTTGACTCTTCCTGCACCTCTGAATCTCTTATAAATAAGGAATAAGATAATAATAATAAATTACACACAGTAAGGAAAAGGTGATAAGTGTTTATTTTGTGGACATCTAGATGGAAAAAAAAAAGGTGCAGGGAGAAATCTAACAATTAAGGAGACTGAACAAACAGAAGTCAAATTTTGTGCCTGCGCCTTGGCATTATATTGCCTAAAAAATAGATGGTTTGGTTTTGGAACTTTATTTGAAAGATATCAGTTAAAAACACTTGAGCCGTACTTTACTCAGTGGTCTCTAGGCAAGAGTCAATGGACACAAATTGAAATACAGAAATACAGCAAATTCTATTTAAACATAAGAATATATATATATATTGTAGTAGTGGACAAGCACTGAAACAAGTTATCTAGGAAGGATTTGGATTCTCCATCTTCACAGATTGCACCGGACACAGCCTTGAGCAACTTTAGTTGATCCTACTCTGAGCGTGGTGGTTGCATTAGACAGCCTCCAGAGGTCCTTTCCAACCTCAACAATTCTGTGATTCATTTTCTTTTCTGCCCAGTACTGGTTTAGACCACATCTGAAAGTGAAGATTCATTCACTACTAACATAGGCCCATGTGCATGTATGAATTAGGTGAATAGAATAAGAGTGCAGAAAATGAAGCCACTTGTGTAGTCTGTGGCAATATGGGAATTCCTACCTATTCTGCTTCTGGTTCCAATATCCTGGGGTTTTAAGATGAGGGTAGTGATGGTGTTTTATGTGGTGGAAGAGAATGCAAGATGAAGATCATTATTTAGGTAAATCAAAATAAGATAGGGTCTCAGAGGTTTTAGTTTTGCTTTCAGGATTTTTTTTTTTTTTTGGAGGGGAGGGAATAGGGAAGGAAAGAATGGGCAGAAGCAGGAAGAAGCAGGAGTGAAAGATTTATTTTCCTATCCTCAGATAGCTCTAGGTAGTGTAATACAGCTGTTTACAGACATGAGCTTTTGAGATTTGTTTAGGTATACAAGTGTATTTAGATATTTGTTTAGGTATATGAAAATGTGATATTCACTGGAATGTACTGGAAAAACAGGAAAAAGAGTAAGTCGATCTCATCACATGATTGAATAATGTAATAATAATAACAACACTTTTAGCACTTGCAGCTGAATTCTGAGCTCATCTGCTATGTTCTACATTACAGATAGCAAAAAGAGAGATATACAATCTAGTTCCAGAATTTTACAGACATGCTTTGCTAGAAAATCTCCCTGAAGAGAACAGGTAACTTAGAATTCAATTGTATTTGAAAATCAGCCTAAATCTTTCAATCTAAATTTTAATAAAAATGAGATTTTCTTAAAGAACTCACCAAGGGAATGCTTTAAAATAGGACTGTAAACTCTAAAGCTAACGAGCCACCTGGAATCTAGAAGTAGAAATACATAATTAAAATGCTAATTAAATTAATAATTTTATAATTAAAGAAATAACATAGAACATTAAAACTAAATTGTGGAAGGGATGATATTTACTTATTTACTGCTGGTCTTTTTTTTTTTTTTTTTTCCCCTGTGGCAATACCTTTTTTACCAACAAACATTACATAGAATATTGTAAGCTAATAATGTTAATATTATTTTTAATACCATCATTCTCTTTTTAAATGTATTTTGAAAATGATCTGATCACACAGGTCAGTGTACTTGCAATATATTAGTAAGCAGTCACTCAACGTGATAGTTTCCACCCTGGTCATCTGAGAATGCTTAGATGATATGGACGTTTCTATTTAAGAGATTGACATGCTTCTTCCAGAAATTTTATCTTTAAAATTACTGGCATGACAATTGCATTGCAGTTAGTTTTCTCTAGAAATAGGTCACTAATCTGAATAAGGTATGTCTTAGACTTTACTGTAATACATACTCTTTGACCTAAACATTTTGAAGTAGTGTCTATCGAGTTACAGGAAAAGAATAGAAAAGAATAAGATAAAAATCATTAAAAATGTGCTGTAAAAATCTCACTTAATAGACTGTTCAGTTTTACTGTATGATTTACTGACATTATTAGTGACCTCTCAATAGCTAATAGAAGGCCAAAGTCAATGAGGTCTGATTATATTCTTATGGCTCCTTACACATTAAGTCATGAATAAAATACCCAGTTCTATTTTAATCACATTTCTAGGCTTATTACACTTATGATATATTTAGACCTTCATGTTTCATTTTAAAGAGTTAAGCCTTAGAATACTTAATTTGGAATATTAATGTCATCAAATCATCATATATCAAATATGAAATTTCTGAAAGTGGCAATAATACATTTAATACATTGATATGTTTTAGAAACTTGAATTTTGCTACCATTCTTGGCATTAGCAGGTCCAGTTATGTCACCAGACCTTTGAAATAAACAGATCCAGCACTGAATGCATATTCTTCAAGTCTTGCCTAAACATATTTGTTTAGTGTAGAATTCACTTAATGCACACACAAAACCAAACAAACTAAAAAAAGGGGAAAAAAAAAACATGCTGTTGGATGCTCAAGGACCTTGGCCAGTGACCTGGATATCTTTGAGAAGTTGGAAATCAGGAATCAACATAACTTTCTTTTCTACATGACCTTCCCAGAGAAGCAGTGATCCCCCTAAAAAGAGGAGAGGCTAGCTTGAAAATGAATACACAATATCCTAATTCTTATTTTTCTCCAGAAAAATCCTAATTCTTATTTTTCTCCAGAAAAGATGTCCAGCCAAAAGAGATAAAAGATGATGGGATAGAAGTGGAGCAAAGTTCCTTTTTTTCAAGCTGAACAATATAATTTACATAGCTTTAGTGCCTATTATATCACAAAAATAAAGCATAATAAAAATACCATTGGATAATAAACAAGTAATTAATAGATAATGATATGAATATTGTATCATATAAAAAGTCAAATGCATATTAAAATATAAAAGTATTTTATACCATGATATAATTTGCATTTTTTTTCAGATAACCCTTAAATTATTCTATTAGTCTATTCTTAATTTTTGAGGGGATATATTTTGCTTCTTCAAAACTATAAAGCTATATATCTTTACCTTAAAATTGTTTAATTGTTAGTTTTCAGACAAGAAATAAAAATTCAAAGCATCTGTAGTAGAAGAAACAGGAACTGTGCTTTGGAAGAAACATATGAGAACAACATGCCCTCCTTTTTCCACTGAAAAGTTTATCTTTCTTTCCTGATCTCTGATATGGATTCTCTATGACATATAATAATCATAAAAGAGCTTAAATATAAAATCTTTGCCAAAAAAAAAAAAAACACACTATATACTTTTTAGGCTTGATTGTCAGTTGAAAATAGCAATATCAAATAATTCTTAACTACATTACAATGAATTATCTAGTCGAGAACAAGAATGACTTGCATGACTTTTCCACCTAGAATCAGATCATTATTCCACTTTTCCTTGACATTCTTTTATGATTCAAGCTCAGCTGATAATCTTTAAACCTTCTACACCACTAAACAACTCAATCTCCCTTTTGCATTTTTGTGCTGTTCCCAAACCCTCATCTTCTTTCTAGTTCTTCCACTTAAGGATTTTAAAGATTATCTGATACTTATTCTAACAATGTGAAATAAACAGAACAAAATATAGTTCTTTTAAGTGGATTTTCACACAGTAAACCAGTGAAAATCAATAATTATTATTAAATGTGACTTTTGAATTTATGATAAATGCAAGAGATTCCCCATTCTAAGCATTTTTATGAGATCTCTTTTCGACAAAAATTTATCTGTTGGTGTCTACAGTGCAGCAGATTTTTTTTCTCCCTTTGCTCTTGAAGTCAAAATGAAAAATACTTCCATACTTTCCAGGTTCTTTGAGGGTCTTGTACTATTGACATCAAAGACACTATTACCTGGTAATAGAAGAGATGGAAGGCACATAAAAAACAAGCAAAACTCCTCTTTACATAAATCCTGAAACAAAAGATACTGAAAATGCCAGCTCCTAGGCTCTTCAGTAGTATCCTCCTGCTTCTCCTGTAAGTGGCCCAGACATCAGAGCGGAAATAAGAGGAAAAGAAAATATCTGCAATTGTGTGCTTTTCAAGAAGCAGCACAGATATTTCCCATATTTTCTAAAGCCTAAAGAAATGTATAAAAAATGACTGTGCTTCAGGCAAACCTACTCAGAAAAAAATAAACAAACAATCTCAACCAAAGAGCTTTAAAGAAAGTCTCTCCTCAAATAAGAGTCTGCAGTGATAGAACTTACAAACTCATTTGCTACGGATATTCTGTGGACCACACATTTATGTGGGTTTTGTTAGCTTTTTTTAGTTTAGGTTTTAGTTTAGTTTTTAGTTTAGTTTTGTTTTTAAGTTTGTGTGTTTTGTTAGCTTTTTTTTTTTTTTAATACTCTTAATCAGTGCATCCGATCAATTTCACTATTACAAAGGACACTAAACAAGATGAAACTTTGGATAAATCTAGTATGAAAATTGCTATTCCTTAAGAACAGAAATAAAAAAAAAGACTTTTTTTTGTAGGAAAATCATAGCACTCTCATCTTCTGATAATTATGGAGCATACAATTTTTGACATATGACATATCAGTAGCTTTCTTAAGACAAACCAGTTATAATTGCATATGTCAAGACCAAGAGCATTTCTGAAGTCTAGATGGCCTAACAGTGGACTGTGGACTGTGAAAAATGTGTAACCTACTGTTATAGTAGCAGTTGCATTAAGAAAGAAATAATAAATTATATGACACAGAGAAATTAATGTTGTAAGGGAAGTTTACTTATAATTTTGGGGCCTAACAATCATATCAACATAATTATTTTCTTAATTCATGTCATTTCTGTGTAAGAATATTATACAGCTCTTGTAGGAATGTTATAGGAATTTCTTTTAACTCTTCCATGCAACCTGTTAAAAACATCACTGCATTTTAATTAATACGAAAAAAATATTTATACTATTTATATGGAAAATATGTCATAGCTGATTATAAGCAGTAGGACTTTGAATTAATATAATCATTATGCTAAAAGAAATTAGAAATTAGAAATTAGAAAAAAAAAAAGGCAGCAACAAAAAAGAAAGAACTCCCCCCAACATTTATACCACGGTACATTGCCAATGACCCATGTAACAGAAGAAGGACACAATAAATCAATGTTTGTTAACATATGCATAAATAGAAAAAGGCAATTTCATGGGTCAAGCGGCATAGTCATGAAATATCTGTGAAGCAGTGGTGCAATGACTCTTGAGAAGGACAAAGTAACAATGACAAAAACTCTGACTTTATTCTGTGTTGTGAATTCCTTTTCACCATGATTTTCATCAAACTCTTATTCTTGTGTCAATGGCAATTGCTAGCACTGCACACATAAAACTCTGTAAAGTAGGTAGAACATTTAAGGTAGTCTTTCTCTTTAAGCATAGTAGTGTGATGAAGAAAGGGAAAAACAGGAAACGTACAGATCTCAGCTGAAAACACTGATGGCAGACAAGATTAGCAATAAGTATGCAACTACTTCTTGAAAGGCAAAATATTAAAATAAAATAGAAAATCTAAATCACAAAAACACACACACACAAAAAAAGTGAGTAAATTTTCTCTGAACAAAAAAAGAAAAAAATTGATTTGGTTTTGCCCCAAATAATTCTGCAATTAGATACATACATACATACATACATACATACACACATTTATTTATTTACAAAAAGCTTCTTTGCTGACTTTTATCCTGGTCTTTCCATGCTAATGGAGATCTGTGTGGATAAAAGGCACCGCTTCGTGACAACTCAGTATAATGGAACTTGTGATCCAATCTCATTTGGTGAAATAGAAGACAGAGAATGAAACACTGTGTGTGCTACATATAACCCTAACTATCCGCATTAATCTCATTAGATTATTACACAGGATGTATACCTTCTTAAAGAATAAAACCAAAAAAACTCCAAGTCCTTTCTTGTGGACCAAGAATCACACAAGAAGCACATCTCTGTCCTCCTATTTTCACTTAATGCATCTCAATTTCTCTTTTACATTTTTCCAACATTATGTTTCTAATAAGACTGAATACTTAAACTATAATAAAACTTTCTTCAGGCAAAAATATTAAACTTTCCTTCCACCTAACCTCCATGTTAGCATGCAAGAAGAATATGACAATGAACAGGAGATGATGAATTTTTATTAGACACAATAGGATTTTCAGTTAGTGATATTTTCAGTTTAATCTAGAGCTGATCAAAGATGTTAGAAGTTGCTTTTTATATTTTTATTTAAGAAGAATTTCACTCATTTTTTCATTCTGTATGTTTAATTCTCCTGTTTGTTCTAAGATCAAAAAAAACTGTATTTCAGTATAGAAATTTAGAATTAGAATCAAGTATATAAGATGACAATTCTCTTTTTAAGAGAATTTTTTTACAATGTTAATGTATGTCAAATATCTTTGGGGACAAATACTGTTGGAAAGAGATTATCAAATATCTGAAATTCATACAAACTGAACTAACATATACATCCAGAGGAATAACAGTTGTAGATGTACATATCTTTCTATAATATTTTATCCCTGTGTAAATCTGTAAATTTACAGCCTTTTTCGATGTATTTCAAAGCCATGAAAACAGAATGGAAATCAACAGAAGAATATCCATTTAGTTAACTTCTTTTTTATATCATTTGCACATGCACAATTATTATTGACTTATCAAGAAAGGATTTGGATTTAACTATTTAATTGAATTAAATTGATTCAGAAAGTCTTCATTGCTGACAGGACATGTTTAGGCTAACCGATCCTTGGAAAAATATTATTATTAGGTAGTAATAATATCTGGTAGTAATATCTGGTACCAAAGTATCTGCATTCATAACATAGAGACCAGAAAGGCCTATAACAAGCATTTGGCCTAAACTTGGACAAAAAGTTTGACAGAGAACTTTGCTTAATAAATTTATACCTATAACTTCAACCTTAACCAATAGTTTTGAACTGACCACATAGTTCAGAAAGCTACAACAAGTAGGCACACGATTGAAACTCTGTTTTTCTTGTAGTGGTGAATGCATTTTATGAAAAACTGGGTGCGTTCATCAAAGTGGCAGTGCTTCTCCTTTGCAACGGGAACACTGTCAAAGCTAAGACAATATTTTATTGTTGTATTTTCTTCTCCTGATTGTAATTTATGCATGATTTACCCTTTGGAAATGAAATAGCATGTTAGTCTGATAAACATTAATTTGCAGAAATGTCTGTATAAGGAGAACACAAAAAGAAAATATGAATTTTGTTTCTGCCTTGAAAAAGGCCTTCTTATGACGACACATGGTCCCTCTGAAACATACAGGTATCTTTCTTTCATTATAGGTTGTGGATTCATCACAAAACATAAAAATTAAAAGTATGCATTAAATATGTCCAAGAATCTGCACATATTTCTATAGACGTGAGTGATACGTAACTTAATGAGTTTTAACCTCTATCATGATGAAATGAAATTGGATACTGAGGCTGCCATGGAAACATATGATAGCTAAGACAGAATCATTTATTACAAAAGGTTTTGGGAATTTCTGGAAAACAGATAGAGGTAAAAGCTAGAAAGACCCCAATATTCTCAGACTTTACACCTGAAATCCCAGAATAATCATTGTCTCAAAATCTGCTTTAATTATTCCTCGGGCAATCATGTGGGGTGGCTTCAAGAGCAGAACCACATCAGAGTGACCGAATTTAGAACTTATTTACAAAGCATGACTGGCATAGAAGATGGATAGAAGCTGCTCTTCCAGCACTTTTATTTGGCAACACAGGCACATGCTCTCACCAATCTTTTCCCTAGGCCCTCCAGGTCAAGTCAGACCCCCATGTCTCCACACTGAAGTGAAGTTTTAGATGCTTATTGTTCTTTTCAGAAATCACTTAGTAACCCGTTATATTAGACTGTGGACGTAAGATGCCAATGTCCTTTCTAATCATGCAGCACCCGGTTAGTCTCTTCAACTAAGCCCAACTAGCTGTTATCCCGGGAGTTGTCACCCTCTGGTCACCCACTCCAAATATGTTTTCAAAAAGGTGATGTTAGAAATAGCTACAGTGAGAAGGCCCTTTACTGCTTCTTTCATTTCTAGTCCTGTTTACCTGAACTGTTAGAGCTGGGTAGATAGATACAAGGCCTCATTGGCTTGGAAGGTGTTTCTAGGTGAGCTTCATTATAGACTAAGAATTTTTTCCGTCATTATATTATCTATTGCAATATAAGATGATGCACATGCCTGAATAAAATGGATTATTCTGATTTTTTATTGCTTGTCACCTACAATTCTAAAGAAAAAAATAAAAGTTCAAGTTAACCATTATCTATCAAACGTCTATACGTTCTGATTTTCTGAGGTCAGATTTTCTGAGGATTTTCATGGGCTATGCCACTATGCAGCTTATATGTGATCTAGCTTTCTGAAAGGTATAGAAAAGAGGACCTTACTGGTTATGGATGAGAAGACTTTCCAGCTGTCTCAAATTTATAGCCCAACTCATGTTGCAAGTTCTTACTATCAAGTTCTCTTTTGCAAGAATGATGCAGACATTTACCAAGCAATCAGTAATAGGAGCTATTCATATCTCATTGGGTGGACATGAGCTGGAAAAGGTGAAATAGAACACAAAGACTTAAAAACCAATCAGCACCCTGAGGGGCCTGCAGGGAAGGACAGTGGCCTTCATATAGTTAAGGTAGCCTAATTTTCTGGTATCTAAACTGTGAACACATAAATAAGTTTAAGTAGGTCTCTTCCTACCAGCACTAGTCAATTTTTAATGCCTCAAGGCACACATGCAGGAATATTTGTCATTTAAGTGGGTGATCTTTTAGTTTTTATAGCATATTTTCAAAACCAAGGTTCAATACCTGATAATTTAATGCCTCAGTTTCGATATAGGTCATTAAGAATGAACTTAAACAGTAGTTTATCTATTCTGGGATTTTACAAAAAATTGGCTTCAGAAGACAGGAAATGTACATCTAATAATTAAGCAATTAGGCCTGAGAGTGCCTGAATTATTCTTTGATAACAGCACACCTTGAGGGCATTGTAACAGAGGAAACAAAGCATTTTTTTTTTCTCTCACTATTGCAAATTTGGTATTAACGGGCTCTCTGGAGGTTTCTTCTATAATGGCAAATTGAAGCTATTACAAGAGCAAATTAAAAGTAGATATGCATATACACATGTACATACATGAACAACAACGTGTAAGAATTCAGTAACATTAATCTAGTTAGTTCAGAAACATTTCAGTAACTCCAATAAGACATACTGTCAATTGGGAAAGCAAAAGCAAAAACAGAAAAAACATCTTTTATAGCTTTCCTATGTACATATGTTTAGATTTTATATTTTATACAGAATGGTTGCTTACAGTCTAACTCTCCACCGTAGTTCCTTCCTCCTATGAATTCTGTTTAAAGAACAAAGCAAATATATGTAAATACACACGTGTATGAATGTGTGTGTATGCAAAAACAGAGATTGATTAAAATGCAATATTATTTAAAACAAAACAACACAAACAAATAAACAAAAAAAAATCCCATATACTTATATTGACTTCATTGTAACCAATGTTACCCTATCCAAATTTAGGGATTTAACCATAATGGTTACATTAGGTGCTCAGTCACTTGAGGAGCCTTTTAAAGTAAAAGGATTAGAAAGAGTGAAGTCCATAACTCTCTGTTGATGGTAGTCATACCCTGGAGTATCTGTGTATATACATCATACAGGATGTATCTATGTCTCAGTTAGGTAGAAATTATACAATATTAGAGTTAAATCACATTATGCAGAAAGTCCATTAGGTATTGGGATAGATTCTTAAAGAGTTTACATTATAATATTTAGAGTATTTCCCAGCAATCAATAAGGTAAAAACAGAAGTCTGTTAAGGGAGGTTTATTAACCATGATTACATAATATCTGATAACATCTTGCATATAATAAAAATCAGTATGCCAGTTTAGCTCCAAAATCCCTCAAAGCAATGAAAAACAAAAACCCATGTTTTATTAGCTGCATTTTATTTTTTGAATATTTCTTGTAAAAAAAACAATAGACAATATATTTTGTTGTACTATATTTTTCCATTTGTAAATTTCATTTAGTGGAAATAATGACTTTGTTTGATCGATACATAGGTCCTAAGAAATCATCATGTTGTAAATGTTTAATTGTTTTGTTTTATTTTGACATAAATACTGGTATGTCTGTTTGGTTTACTTGACCACTGTTTTGATGTTGTGTTTTAATAGAAGTGTTTATCGGGTCAACAAAGAGGGAGGCTTTCTCCTCCTGGCCCAAGTCAAGTAGAAAACTGAAGATGGCGAGGGAGATACCACATGTTCTCAGAGCAACCAAATACCTCAGGTGAAAAAAAAAAAAAATCTTTGCAACACAAAAGCAAACACCTTTACAGCAACAACTCATAAATGCCTGGAAAGGGCAGGAACAGATATTTACTGAGCTTCTGGGGACTCTGGTGGAATACCTTATTCTAGAAACACATGGAGGCCTATTAGAGTTTGCAGCAACCCAAAATGCTTCTAGGAAAAAAGACAGGTCTTATCCTGGAAAGGGCCAGGAGATTTTTATTATTTTTTTTTTCATATTCTATATATTTCCTTTCCTTTATATTTCTATATTGTCTATATCTAATTTTCTCCAAGCTAAAGGTTAACTCCTTACCTTTTTTTCTTATAAAAAATGAACATTGGTGA